>JAGFPH010002903.1:8321-44280 GCA_018207615.1 Philaenus spumarius | reverse complement strand
GAACTGATTTGCAGAGGTGACTTTGATGTGTAAAGAGGCTAGCGATAATCAACACGATTCTAGTTCAATGAAGCCATGTTGATGAAGCGGAAATTTTCAGGTAGGTTTTCGCTGAAATTCGCATATATTTTCTAATAATAGAAGGAACCAATGAATGAATTTGATAACAGTCAGAACTATATGAATTTTATTATAAATAACCTCTTATTTTCCTGATATTCAGCACTTATGACAATTTTTGTAGCTTCATATATAAAAAAATATGTACTAAAACATCTGTCTAGTATTAAGGTATTTCTGGAGTACTTAACAATTGACGGGTTGATAGCTGGACAAGTAAAAATTTAAGTTTTTTTCAGAAAACAAGAAAAACTCTTTAGCATTGTTTGTGTTAATCTAATCAATGCCGAATTTTTAATGTACATTACTTTACTGCTTACTGTTTAGGTAAAAGTGTTAATATTACTTTTTAAATTTCAATAAGCAAACAAAATTTAAAACTGATGGACTTATTTGGTTTTTGCAGAATAAATTTGGACTTATTTTTCTTAAAAGAAATTTTGTTTTTGGGATAAACATATAAAAACTATAGCCAATTGCAAGATACAACAAAGTAATAATACAGTAGGTACTAAATATGTTATAAACACAATCAAAATCTCTATACAAATAAACTAGGGCTGATCGTGGTGCTTTCATGTATTAAGTGAGTTTTCTAGCAAGAACAAGACAGGTCCATGGACTTGGCCCGTTTTTGCTGGAAACACAATCGACTAATCCGGTCTTTTTCAGTTATCATGTATTTTCAACCTTCATTTTATAGTACATGTGACTTGTCACCTTTTAGAAGAATATGTTATATCCACATGTACATGTACCTCTGATTATAATAAATAATATAGTGCTATAATCTCAATTTATGATTTTTTTTTGGACTTGTCTGATTTTTGTTATCAACCCCTCAATTGTCAAATGTTTGCAGAGCAAATTTAACTTCGCATCTTTGCAAAAGTATCTACAAAGTGTTATATTACAAACTGATAAACATTCAATTTATTTGATGACATATTACTATTATATTTATATGAAATATTTGTGGCTGTATTTGTTTGTGAATTGCTGTGGATTGGATTTAAGGGCTATTCGATTGAAAATATTAGTTTATGTTTAAAAATTAGCTGTTTCTATGATTTGATAACGTTGTACAATGTTTAGATTTGCCTGTTTCCATAACTCTCTAAGATCATAGAACTGTATACCTTAATGATGTACACCCCAATGATATTTCACCTTTTAATTGTTATAAAATTATGTATAATATTATTAAGTTACTATGATCTGTAACCCGGTTGGCTTTGGCAGACCAGTTATGCCGAGCTAGATTTTAGGGGAGTATGGAAGGGATAAACTAAAGCACAGTAAAGAGAAAGCAATAAAGCTTTCCAGATGTTTATGTAGATATGGCATAAAACTGTTTTCCAGAACTCCTTTGAACATAGCCTAACAACAAATACCCACTGTTTATTTAATATATTTAAACGACATAAAGATTAAAGTCACTTTTTATATATACAAGCCTAATCTGTTTTCAAACACCGTCTGTTTTCAACTAGTGGGTAGTAATTTACCTTATATGTTATTCTGTGTAGTACTTTACAATTAGTTTAAAGTTTTATTGTCGTCTTGGATAATATTGTTATCAATTCTTACACAAAAGATTGCTGGATTCGCTATTACATTTGTGATATAAAGTTAATATACATTTTACAGCAGAAATTTATTATCTTCTTTAAAGCGAGTTTAGAATTGTTTCCAATGCTTGATCAGTTTTATCTGGTAATAATAAAGTCTCGTGTATAATTATTAAAATGGGAGTAAAATATATTATTTGAGTTGATGAAACTATCTAATAAAAAACTAAAATTTATACAAATTGTGATCCTATCTTCGTATTCTATGTTCTATCTGTTATTAAAGCAGCAAGATAGGTGTATAAGGTGGCAGTGGAGAGAAAGATCCCGCTTTGTAATTTAAATAATGTAAATACTGTATACCATACATATGTTAAAGGAAATGATAAAATTCTAGGGAAGGTTCATTTCCTCTAGCAATGATTGACTTCCTCCAGAGATGGCCGAGTTCCTCTATGGAAGGTTGACTTCATCTAGGGATGGTCGACTTCCTCTAGGGATGGTTGGCTTTCTCTATGGAAAGTTGAATACCTCTAGGGAGGGTTGACTGCCTCTTTTAAAGGTTGACTGCCTCTCGGTAAGTTTGACATCCTCTAGGAAAGTTTGACGGGTTGACTTCCTCTCTGGAAGGTTTTCGTTCATTGCTATTTTTAGCAAAAATTGAAAAAAAATTGTTCATATTGTTAATATAGATGAAAATTCTGTAGGGAAAGCTGAAGTGTACATATTTTTAGGGGCTGTCAACTTGCACTGTCCTAAACCCAATAAGACTGAAAATAAAATGTTCAGTAAGGGAATATTTAAGTAAAGGAAAATATCCTCACCATTAATTTGTTATTTTATTTGAGAAACTTGCACTTGAAATAACAAGCATGTTAAAAGAAGTTTTGTTATTAGACTGAGAGCTTGTAACATTGTATCTTATTAAGTCCTTAAACTTGTTTAAAAACATACCTTTTATAAGCATGGGCGCCCATACGATATTTTCTAGGGGGTGGGGGGTAGACCGGGGAATGGGGCTTAACATGTTCACTGCTAAGGATGCACATGTGAGCATGACACTGAACACTATGAGAAAGCGGCCAATGCACAGTGCATTGCACTCCAACCCCCATATTGGGAGTATTTTCAATACACAATGCATTGCGTGCTTCGCACGCCAACCTCAGTATTCGAAGTATTATTGCAGCTCATACTTGAACTCTTGTAAAAAATAAAATAAGTATATGCAAAATCAAACGGCACATAACATTTAAAACATATTTTAGTGCTAATCTTTTTAAAGAAAAATACCTGACTATAATTAATAATATACATAATTTCCTTTCCCTGGGAGCTAGGGGGGGCCGTGGCCACCCTCTACCAATGGGTATGGGCGCCTATATTTATAAGAGATGAATAGTATTTCAGAATGATCACAGAGCAAATCTATCCCATATTTCCATCATTCTTGCGAAACAAATTTCACGCAACTTTATTTATAAGTCTTCAAATTTACGCAGAGTTTCTTTTATTATTAGTAAATGTAAAGAGCAAAATGGCAGACTTTTGGGAATTTTTTAAACCCCTTAGCGGACATTTTGTACAAACTATACCTAAACACCGTCTGTCAAAGTGTTCCTCAGGCTATGTATAATGTTTAGCTAAATAGAAAATAGTTCTAAAAAGATTAACTCAAATTGAACCAAAACATTACCTCGATTGAATTGTTGAACATCAATAAACTGCTAAAAAGAATCATGTAAGAAACTAACACCAATTGAAATGAACAACGGGTAAAGTAAATAAAAACTAGTAACTACTAATTAGTATTTACTAGGCAGTTTAAGTACTTGCTAAAAAATATTTGAACAAACAAATACTAGTTTTGTGTATTAACAACTAGGACCGGTCAAGTAGTATCCGGAAAATCTCTAGTACTTGCTAGTTTGTCGCGTTTGATGCATTTACTAGTCCCGACGTTCTGTTACATGTAGCCTCCACAATGAATGTTCTCATCCCGCCACGCCCAGTTCTGCACTCTTCTCTAAACTACATTCATCGCATCTACCTGTTGTTTGCTGTGTTTCAAAAATGTTGTCAAGGGATGAAGATAATTCGAAATAAGGTAAAAAAACTTGATAGAAATTGGTTTGTCCGGACTATACCGTAACGTCTTGTTGTTTTGGAGAAATCAAAAGTACCTGCTAATTACGTGCAATGAAGAAGGCATGGGCCAAAGTAACAAAAGACTTTTCTCTTGCGAGTAGTATTACTTGACAACGTATAACTGCTCGGCTTGCGAAAGTGTTAAAATAAAAAATTTAACAAAAAAAAACAGATCTTAAAGCTTCAGGAAATCGGTCCGTAAAACTAAAGCGGTTGGAAGAAATTTTTTTAATCTTTTGAAGAAAGATGAAAACCCCGTTATGTGTAAAGTAATCGGAAACAGTTGACGTCCCGACCTTGGAAAAGTTTGGCAGTGATGATGAAGACATTAAAAATATGGTAGAGCACTAAAACTCTTTCAATACGAAACAAAAGAGATAAGCTCACCTCGTATAGCTCCACCTCGTGTTTCGTCATTTTCTGGTAAAAACTTCCTAGTTAAATAATATACCCTTTTGAATCGCAACAGCTGTTTACTTCTCTTTATTGTCAGTAAATCTTTTGCTCTCGAATGGGTATGAACTCTTCCATTGTTGCAACTAACTTAAACCAAGCTGCTCCATGGTTGAAATAACACAAGCATTTATTAGACCTAAAACCTAGTTTCTACTATAACAAATTCTCTTTATTCTAAAAATGTTTAAGTAAATACTAGGAGCATAGAAAAACTCTAGCAACAACTAAACACGCGGCCATGAAATTAGGCGGGTGAGAGAAATGTTGGTGTTGCCAATTCGTGCTGTAGTTATTCTACAACTTACGCCCGTCATGCAAAGGTTTTGAAGCGCAAAGTAGTGTGCTTTCTCTCGTACTCGTGAATCTGTCTGCAGAGCGTTGTGAAATAAAATCATACTATTGCCTTCAGAAAATGCTACCGATTCCAATGGTATGACTTTTTTATTTTTCAAATGGCAGCAAATAGTTAACAAAAGAACAAAAACCTAAATGGTAATTTAATTCGAAACCTCTGTGTATTGAACTTTTCACCTAGTGAGGATTTTTTTTTTTTTTTGGCAGCAAGCTTTCGTCTGCGGCACAGTTGTAGAAAATCGTATGAATAAAAGTTTTTGTTCAAAACTCTTTTTTATGAGGTTCTTAGTTTAGTTGTAAAATGCATAACTGTATGAATCAAGAACAAAGACACGCGGGCGCGCGGCGAGAACCGTAGCTCATAGCCTTGCGCGTTTCAAGTTGCTATTTTATAATCAAGAGTAAAAAACTAATAATTTTAATGTTTATAGAGAACATTTGCAGTTATTCTACACATTATTTGATGATAATGCCATGATTTTTTCCGTTTAAGCAATAACTGCACCAATTTCCTTATAGTAATACAATTCCAATAACGCTTTTTAATTAATACCTAAAGCAAACTACCACACACCATGTGGTAATAAGAAACGTACGATACATTTAAATAATAAATAAGTTATTAATACTTAGATTTTTGTAAGAAAGTATTTTTAAGTCATTATTAATATTTTATTGTTCATTTAGCACCACCCGGGAAACACGTGTGGATTGAGGACACCACGGATGCGAACAATTTTACTTCCCATAATTATCCTATATTAACAATGTATTTACAGTATTCTATATTTACATATAATTAACAATATTTACAAGTGATTCTGTTTGCATACAGTACAGTAATAAAAAGTTATAGGATTTAAAGAAAAAATCATGATTAATTAATATTCAGCATATTCACTCATCTCACTGGACTTTTTTTAGGCGCTTGGACTAGGCAACAGTGCGTGGGTAGTGTTGCCAGATCGTGCGTGGAGGTAGGCGAATCTCGACCTTCCGTCGCTCGACTAGTTCCATATCTGGCAACACCGCGATTTCTCTCACCCGCCTAATATCATGGCCGCAAGTATAGGCATAGTAAATACATTTTATACAACAAAATGTAGTAAGCACTTTAAAAAAGACTAGCATAAGCAAATACTAGTTTTTATTCACTTTACCAAACGGTTTAGCTTACACCTTTCTATGTCAGCTTTAACTAATGAAGGCTAACTGTTACTAGGAGACGTGGATTACACTATTAGTTTCAACTCTCACTGCTCATTATAGTGGAAATCAACCTTCCCTAGGGAAGGGTAACGTACATTAATATTAAGGATGTTTTGTATTATATATAAGTTTACCGTCTGTTAAACATCGAGGCTTTTATGAGAACTGTGGCACTCCATGTTACTTTTATTGTAGGTACTAATGTAATCAACATCTTTAGAATGAAAATTAGTTAAATTACCTAAAGAGATGTGTAGGAAATGAAATTTAATTTATTTCAATTAAAACCTCACGAAATTCCCGTAGAATAATTGTAAACCGATTTTTAAATGTGTGATTACTTAAAAGACTCATGTAACGATTTGTAAAAAAAAAAAAATAACTTTTTTACACCGCTATGAATAAAAGTGAGTGATTTGTATTTATTTTTATACTAATTCTATGACCAAAATTGTTGTGATTGGCAAAAATATGACATCAATTCATTACTGTCTGGTGTGTTACAGATATAAGTGCTTGTTTGGCTGTGTATTTATTTGTGAACGAATGTTTGTCTGTATGGAATAGTTCTTTAACACGTTCACTGCTACGCAAATTTCGTATTTCCTATGCTAGGAGCTGACCTTATATTTTTTATATTTATAGCGTAAATGAGTAGAAATTGCTTTATTTTTTATTTTTGAACCTTTCCACGTAATAATCACTAATATTTTATAGCTGACGCACATGTGCGTCCATAGCGTATAGGCTTAAAATTGGCGTGCACTCTCAATATGGGGATTTGCATGCGAAGCAGGCATTGCATTGTGCGTCGGCCTCTTCTCATAGTGTCAAGCTCACATGTGCGTCCTTAGCAGTGAACGTGTTAAGAAATCTTTTCGCAACTTTAAAAGGGAAAAAAAATTATTATAATTGAGCATTATATCAAATTATCACGTTGCTGTATTGAGACAAATTTTAATATAGTTATTATATGAAGGGACCAAACCCATTTAAATATTTTAAAACAGTTGACATCATGTGTAAGTATTATATTCAATAATTTGTTTAACAACCATAATTCTTACTAATTTGTATAACTACCATAATTCTTACTCATTTTTTTAACAACCATAAATCTTATTGTTTCTTTTTTAACAACTATAATACTTTTAAAAAATTTTACCAACTATAATTATTGCTAATATTTTTTACAACCATAATTCTTACTAATTTTGGTGCCAAAATTTAGTACGGTTACTATTGTACGCTCTTTTCAACAATGTGTGAGCTGTATTTGTAATATGTGTTTATGTGTATACATATTGACACTTGACACAAGCCTTCTTCAGTTTTCGGCTATTGCAAAAATATCTGACTTTTAATTACAGCTTACTGGATATATGTTTTAGGTTATTTGTATTGTTTGTATGAAGTTGTATATTGTTTATGGATTAAAGTTAATTAAACAATGTATTGGTTACTGTCTTTTTATTTACTGACCTAGATTTTTTATTATCACAAACTTCAAACAATGTGTCCAGTGCTGTATACACCGCTGGGGCAGTGCCCCGGGGCCCCCGGCCCTATGGCTCTATTTGGATTTATATGGGGGAAATGTAAAAAAGTGTATTTTGGACGTCATTTGTTGAGAAATTTTCCCAAAACGACTTAATTGTTATAAAATATGAATTTTTAATGTGGTTAATAAGACATTTACCTAATACGAAGTTCTTTGAAGCCAGGGGACCCCTAGACCCTTTTAGAAAAAGATTCAGTATTTCACAGCGAAACCTAGTGAAGAATCATCAAATATGTGTGTGCGTTGGGGTATAGAGCTCGATTTGCCCAAAAAAGAATCACTAAAACAAATAAGTACTTTGATTAACTGAGCGAGGATGAAAGGCTGTAAGAGTCAAAATCTTGTTTCAAAGTGACTACCTTTTACCCCATGATAGACATGTTATGTGACAACTAGGCACACGATTTCAAGGAGTGAAGTGAGTTTTTGAACACATACAAAATTGTTCAACCTGAATTTATTTTAAAATCAAGCGAAAATGACGTTCAAACGGAAGCCGTCAACTTCATGAAACTATTTCCTGATGACATTTCGGCTGATGAATTTTCCTCAGCAAAAGTCAGAAAAAAGAAATTTTAATGGATGAACAAGATTCCAGCTTTGAAATGTAACTTATTGTGTTTTGCTTGTAACAATATATTTGCTTTCGTTTTGAACTTGTGTGATAATTTCAAATCGTGTCTTACACTCACTTGTATTATTTTCTTTACAATAATTATCAAAACAAACTTTAAACCTTCTTTCCTTTACATATTTTAATATCAAAAGTTGAAACTAATTTAAGTTATTTGAAACTAACTATGGAAAAAAAAATGTAAAAGTTGTTTTTTATATATCCATAACCAGTTCATATATCCTAAGTTATGAGTGTAGTTATGTAGTAGCCTGAATGACACAGGTATAGAGGTAGATCGAGATAGAGGGTAAATAATGTTGCAAATCGTTCATTGTTTCAATATAATATTTTCAATTCTGTATCGTGTGCAAAATAAAACACAAAGGTACTACAAATGTGGTAAATTTGACCTCTAGAATGCATTTTTGGGGGATAATTTTCCAACATTTCCCCCCGCCCCCGTGGGGGCCCCAAAATTATCTTGTCCCAGGGCCCCCAAGTTTGTAGTTACATCTCTGAATGTGTCTAATCATTAGTTCAAATTAAACTAGCCTACAAAAGAAATGTAGAAGGGCTAGTTTCGCTCGCTGTTACAAAATGGAATGAGTCTATATGTTTGTTATTCAAACATAACAATTTGACAATTGTAGAATTGCACTAATAGTAAGCACAAGTATGTAATATAGAGTAGGTAGTTATGTAACTAGGATTGATGTAATCACCCCTCTTTCTGGGTGCGAGCCTGAGTGTATACGCACCTTAACCCTAGAACTGCCAAACGACTGATTGACGATTAAAAACATCTGTTCTTTGTACGAATTAATCTTTCACCAAATATGTCATATGAGGTATGGATGGAAAGAGCAGATTCCAAGCTTTCTTTTTTCATTAGTGTGTATCCATCGACAGAAATAAAACGACGCACAGACGGCACAGTCAGCTGTTTATGTGCAGGTGAAAGTGATTGATGTTGTTTGTGGACAGAAATCTCTTTAGTTTATTTGAGTGAAATTATTTATTATTATTTAGATGTTATGTATAGTACTCTTTATATTGATAGTAAATATGTACCACATATATATAAGCTATTTTTGTATAATAATTTTTATTTACAAGAGTAATTTTTTTGCCCTTTTCTATAGTTTTTGAAGTGTTCTTCTTTTTATTATTCTACTTATTTATTTATGAAAAAAAATTATAAACTTTATATTTTCTTTGAATAAAATGGCTATCTCAGAATATGTATAACAACCTTGAGCTTTGATGTAGACATAGTGGTCATGTCAATCTTTATTTTTTTACAACAAAATTTGAAACCTTTCAGGTTATACATTTTTTTCTGATATGTTGATCTAAATGTTATGATATCTATCAAATACCGTAGTACACATTATGAGGAAAAAATTATATAAAATAATACCTTTTTCGTCAAATACAAACAATTTTTGGATTTTTTAACTAAAAGTGTAAAAACGTTCCTTGTAATACAGAAAAATGTTGTGGTAGCATTTTTTTGACCTACAATCCCAAAGGGTTCATTTCAAAATTTAAACCTTTTTTTTATTATTACATGAGAGACGTCTCAGAAAACATTAAACTCCATTATTTTGACTATTTTATTTTATTTAGTATTAAGGTTGGCCAACAAAATAAATGTTATTAATAAATCCATGGTGAAATGTATATAATTTTTGTAATTTTGTAAATTTAACAAATTGTATTTTTTTATTATAAATGGGGAGGGTTTAAAAAATTTTACTTTGGGGAGGGATCTTTTTTGAACTTAACTAAAATTAATATTGTAACCGTAAATTTTTCTTAAATTCTTTTCATTTGTATATAAGGGCATATAAATTTTTTTAAGGGCATATTTTTTTTTATTAATATATAAATATATATTTAAAGCAGATTTTAATAAACAAACTGTTTATTATGTGAATTGTATTTATTATAATTTCCTGTAAATAGCTAACTCAGGTATTTGAAATCGACTTTGAATGAGGTAAGGGTTCAGTCCATTTTTGTGGTGAAATCTTAAATTTTGTTTTTAATTGTATGTACCATCTTGGTCTTTGCCCAGTATGCATTCCAGCATTCCATATCGTTATTATTCTTTTGGATGGTACAATTTTATACATTTTAAGCAAACATGTCTCAGGAGACGTTCTTACATTCATGAAAATGCAAGTGTTTCATTGTAAACGTACACAGTCGACAAATAAAGAAAAAACTTTTCAATATCGTTTTATTACAAATCTCCATCTACATATTTATTTTTTCTTTCTAGAGGCTTCAAACTCCACTGTGTAAGAACCGTTCAGAAGTGGGTAAATCTCATTAAATTGGAAAGTGGATTTTCTGGTGAAGTTTTTCAGAAATTAGTAGTAAAAGTTAAATCTATGACTTAACACGAGAAAGACTGCATTTTAATGTGGGACGAGACGAAATGTCAATCCAAAAAGTCTCCAATATGACCCCACACAAGACTCGATTGAAGGTTTCCAAGATTTAGGTCCTTTGGGAAGAGAAAGTGACATTGCGACCCACGCACTGTTGTTTATGGTTCGTGGGCTGAAGTTTAGATGGAAACTGCCAATTGCATTTACTTTGCCAGAAAATGCTACGACAGGCGATGCTCTTGCAATTTCGATTGACGTCTGTTTGGAAAAAGTATTTGAAACGGGTCTGAAGGTTCGAGGAGTTGTATGTGACGAGTTCTATGATCTTGACAGTAGGTCACCATATGATTGTAGAGCAGCGCCAAAGCTGACACAACGTCATATAAGTCCACATGAGTTTCATCGCCACAGAATCTTGCCACTCAGATTTTCAGTTTCTCTGTCTCCAGAGGAATGAAAGCCGCAAATGCACTGGGCCAGTTGAAGAGTTAAACTGCTTTAAACACCGCAACTTTTCTTAGCACTTGTAACGACATTACAGACTGCTTGAATAGCCGCAGCGAAATAGACAAGTGCCCTCTAAGACGCCCATTATCAAAGAGGAATTCTCAAGTGGAGAAATGCTTGGTCGATACAGTAAAGAAGATAAAATCATGGGGATTAAACAAATTTAAAACTAACAAGAAAGGAGAAGTTAAAAGAGTAAGAGCCCGTCCATGTTTTTCTGGATTGTCATTTACAATTACTGCAACCCTAGCTCTATATCGAGACTTGGAATCTGAAGGAAACTTGTTTCTACTAACTTCAAGACTAAACCAAGACTCCTTAGAAAATATGTTTGGAGTTATAAGACAGAGAGGTGGATACAATGCAAACCCAACTGCAAGCCAATTCAGGCGAAACTTGCAACATGCTATAAACATACGGCTAATGACTCCTCCGGACAGTTCTAACTGTGAACCTGATGATGATGCCACTTTGTATCTACCCCAAGAGCCGTCTGAATCGCACAATGACAATTCACCACTCCAACCAAATGAAGAACTCCACAGAAGCATACACCAGTTACATGTGAATTCCAGAGCAAACATCTCAGGTGACATCTATCCTCAAAGCTCGAACCTATTCCTTCTACCAACGCCTTATCATTCAGGAGTCCTCCTGACAGAGCATCAATCCACGGGAGAGAACTCACTTGAAACCTTCCCCATCACATCTGATCTACACAACAATAATGCTCCAGTAATACTAGAAGATACAGTAATCAATTACATTACAGGTTGGGTGGCAAAGAAATGTATTGATACATTTTCGTGTAACAGATGTATTTCGACGCTGACTAAAGGAAAAGAGGAACTGGTTGTAACTGAAAAAGCGTTGATCTATTTCAAACAATTCAACGTCCCAAGCTTCAAGGGATTGAAAAGACCTAGCACCTTATTGTACAGCGTAATAAAAACCACCACCAGCTCATTTTCTCTCCATTTTACCAAACTTAAAACGGAAAAAATTTCAAGAAACAAGTGGTTATTGTGGTGAGAAAGGATATTGAAGCCCGTTTTCCTGAGTGGTTTGACAGTGAGTGTGACAAGCACCGTCAGTTCCTGTTAGAGCAGTTTGTCAAGATGAAAATATTCTACACACTAAAATGAAAGTCGCAAAACTTAAGAGATTCGGCACTCAATGACCTTCAATGAAAATGAGAAACCAAACGCAAAGTTGATAAAACTACAAAACTTATAGTTTTTTGTTTGAACGTGTATAGCGTACAACAAGTTGTGAATATTTAAAGCCAGTTTTCCCTTATTGTAATTCTTAATGCGCAGCTGTTTAAATTAATATATTTTAAAGCCGTAATTATTTGTTTGTTTTGCATGTAATTTGCTGTAAATATAAATTACCTTTATTTTGTTCATGATATTTAACTTTTACAAATGTACATATCTTAAAGCTGTAATTATTTGTTTTGTATGTAATTTGTTGTAAATACAGATTGCCTTTATTTTGTTAATGATAGTAACTTTTACAAATGTACATCTTTTAAAGCCGAAATTATTTGTCTGTTTTGTATGCAATTTGCTGTAAATATAGATTGCCTTTGAACGTAAAAAACTAATGAAATATAGGTTTGATAATGCCTGAATAAAAAAAGGCAAAACGTACGTAACCAGCAAAGAAAAAAGAAAAATAAAGGACTGAGAGCTGTAAGTATACAAAAACGTAAATTTACAGTAAAATTAACCAGTTCAGTAAGGCAATCAGAAATAATGCAATTATTTGTTTGTTTTGTACGTAATTTGCTGTAAACATAGATTGCCTTTCTTTTGGCAATGACAAGTAACTTTTCCTAATGTAAGTATTTTAAAGCAGAAATTATTTGTTTGTTTTGCATGTAATTTGCTGTAAATACAGATTGCCTTTATTTTGCGAATAATATTTAACTTTTACAAATGTATTTATGTATATAATTGATTCGTTCCCCAAAACTGATGTGATAACAATTGTTCGTACTAGACGAACGCGGAATTTTAATTTCACGCTACTTACATAAATATATGTTTTACAATAAAATTGATATTTGTAAAATTTTTTCACATTTTGAGTTTATGATACAAATATCATGCACTTTATTAGCGAATTTAAATAGGAAAGATAAGCTATGGTCAGTGACTCTATGGTCAGACCTAAGGTCGGGAGTGTTCACTGAGCACCGATCATAGTCCTCAGAACAGGTTATCATTAAACAATTTGTATATAAACAGGGTGTTTCAGAACTACGCAGCAATCTCTCGGAAGCTCAATCTATAGCTACAAATATGAAAACAAGTTAATATAAACATAGGGCCGAAAACGCTTCATTTTGTTTTGTGTACAAAATAATTCATATCTAGAGAAATTTTTTACTGATTACTCAAGAACTCTCAAACTTGGCATGAAGTACTCTCATAATGATCTATCTGTAGAAAAATATGCGACTATATCCAATCATGGTTTAATACAAAATGTCAAGACACCTTTTTTGTAGCCCTTTTGATTACTTATCGGATGGCGTCACAGTCAAAACAATCGGATGAAGGATAATAGTTAAGTTGTGTGTAATAATTGGTTTGTTCAAGCCGGTTTGAAAAAATGCTTTCACACGCCAAAAAATAAATTTTTGTTAACATTGCCGGTTCTAGGGTTAAGAAACTGAACCGATAGCGTGTTGTTTGCCAGTAAGATTGTGCACAGTTAATTATTAAGCTATTGGACAGGCAGAAACTTACCCAACAAATATTTTAAAATAAATTTATTAATACAAAATGTATAAACGAAAACATTTGTGATTCTACTAGTCTACTGAGCGCCTCTTGCTGCACTTGTACATGTGACGAATCTTTTGAACATCTTTCCTGCTTAGATTTTCCCTTTGGCCTAAAGTCACACCTTTCGTCTGAAACATTATTATAACATTTTAATGTGTCATACGGTTTTGGCTACTTACACAAATACACGTTTAGGTTACAGTGGTATTTGTTTATTTTTATTTATTTTTTTTATTTATTCTTTTCATCACTTTTTCTGTTATTTATTCCAATGGAACATGTGACATGTCATTAATTACATTTGTTATATAAATAAAAGTACCATACAATAAAACATATACTTAAAATAACATAAATTTACATATAAATTTGATAAAAAAAAACACAATTAATACAGTTTATATATATAATTATTGAATATATTAATATTTTTAAAACAAATAAGCTCTTCCCGACACATGCAGACTGGGCTCAGGTACCTCTGGAAAGATATTCTTCCACAGAATAGAACGCATTTTCTAGGAGGTAGCACCTGAGTGAACTCTTGAAACTGTGGATAGAATCTATGTTTTTAATATTTTCTGGAAGTGTATTGAACAACTTTATACCAGAGTAATAAATTCCGCTTTAAAAAAATTTAAGTCTATGAACAGGATATTCAAAAAGTTTTTGACGGATAGTAGGGTATTTGTGGTGGAGCTGAATAATTTCAAATATATTATGATTGCTTTTAAAGAAAATAAAGTTTCATGAATATAAATACAAGGAAAAGTTCAAATATTAAGTTTTTTGAAAAACGGTATAGGCCTACAAGATTGATTATAATTTAGATGGAACATTGAGCGTAAAATTCTTATTATATAAACGGAATATTTTAATTGATGCAACAGAGTTCCCCCAGAATGCCACCCCATATCTTAGAAGAGAACTGACAAGGCAAAATAAACGGCTTTTATTACTTTTAAACTAGTCACAGGGGAAATCATTTTGAGAGCAAAGCAAACTGACGCCAGTGACTCGGCTAAACCTGAAATGTGACTTTTCCAAATTAAATTTGAGTCTAGGTTAATGCAAAGAAATTTTACATTATTTGAACTTTGGATTACTTCCTTACCTTTCATATAATTTAGGATTTAAATGTTAACTAAAATAAATTAATTTTGTTTCTGTCACATTCAGTTTTTTAAGTTATTTATACAGAACCAATCTTCCACCATAGACATGGTTAATGCTGCTGTATCAGCCAAATCTGTATCATTTTTGCCAACTACTGTTAAAGTAGTATCATCAGTAAATAATACTGCTTTTGCGGGTCCAACATTTTGAGGCAAATCATTTACATAAATTAGGAAAATTACCTTTACATTACCTGTAATGTTTTACGGCCTACGCCGTGCTGTACGTTCATGCATTTATATTCTGTTTTCTGGCTTACGTTCAAGACTATACCTTTGTTGGGTTTTTGCTGGTTTTCCAAAACATTCCAAAAGGCAAAGACCAGGTAACTAATCGTATCCAGTTAGCATGTGCAACCACCGTTTGGTTTACTTCCATCCTCTTAGCCCTCAGCTACGATAGAGCGGCGTGGTAAGGCAAGGGGGCCCAATTACTGTCCCCCAGGGTAACTCATAAGTAGGTGGAGCTATCTGTCGGCCTACTGACAGAAACTGTCACTTGTGACGCCACACTAGACTAGTGTTGATTGTACGGTGATATGAGTAGGTGTGCGCTTGTTATAAAGAAAATTGTGATTTTGAAAGTTCAAGATAGTATCTTTCAACTTGCGTTTGAAGCGTAAAAGTAAGTATTTTTCCAATATTTTAACAATAGTTTTACACCAACAATGTTAATTTCATGTTGTGTAAGTGAAATTTAATTCTTGTCGTCTGTTTACTGATCATGGCGGCTATTTTTAAAATGTACTTTGTTCCGAATATTGTCCCCTAACGTGGTTCGTAATATCTTCTTGGGGACAATATTAGGATCACTTATTGAGAACCTTTTTTTTTGTATTCAAGTCACTTCTGTTAAATTTTACTATGCTTTTATAATAATTACTAACAAATTATAAGAAAAAATCATCAATATTAAGATATCACTATTATTGTAATTCTTTTGTAAAAGGGAAAAAATGTATTAATATGTTTAATAAATCCTAATTGATATTGTCTCTGTATTTGAACACATAAACTAATTTTCTTGTTTTATTTCTGGTTTAGATGACGAATTGTTGTAAGTGGGGCAAAAACGACATGTTAAGCAGTAGCGGAGGCGAAGGAGAAAAAACTCGATACAAACGAGCATCCAAGTTGTATTGAATACCTCGAGAAAAAGGGCTCCGATGCACTAAGTGCTTTAAATGGTTACATGAAGACTGTTCTTCAGTACCAATACAGTTGAAATAAACTTAACTATTTGCTGAAAATTTTGTGTTTTCTTCTTTTTTATGCTTGAAAATGTAATACATTTTTTAAATACATACTACTTTTTTTGCATGTACGATAAAATTCAGCCATCTCCTTACAAAAATATGTCCTTGAAAAAAGTGTTTATTAAAATGTTTCTACTTTTGCCTACATTTTTTTATTTTTCCTCAATTACTTGGTGGCCCGGAGAGTCAGTTCGGAGAACATTGTTTCTGATAATTGAAAGACCAGCTGTATCTGTATTTTTGGGGTAAAACAGACTTTTTTGTGGAGATGATATTAAGAACACTTTTTTCAAAAATTGGATTTGAACTTTTTTTACTTTTTACTTGTTTTTAAAAATTTTTATAACAATACATCCAAAAACCAACTTCAGACCCTAAAACTAGATAGTTTTGGCTCCACTGAGATATTTTTGTTTTTAGAAAATATTTGTTAGGGACTGAGTTATAGGTTAATTCTCTCAGGGGGACGATATTTGGGCCCTTTACCTTACAGTTATTCAATGTTGGTCACACTGACTTGTGACCACATATATAATTTTCTTTTCATCTCTATAGTGTTAACTGTAAATACATTTTTGGTTGTGTTGTTTGTAAGGTTCTAGTAGAGTAATTAATTTAGTTATTAGTTC
Source organism: Philaenus spumarius (assembly GCA_018207615.1). NCBI lineage: Eukaryota > Metazoa > Arthropoda > Insecta > Hemiptera > Aphrophoridae > Philaenus > Philaenus spumarius. Next base: position 27,481 of record JAGFPH010002903.1, on the reverse strand, counting down.
TTGTTTTGTTATTTTTAGTAATTTTTGTGTTGTGAAAATGCAAACGACACAACTAAAAACATATAGTAAGACCTCGATAATCCGGCACGCTCGGGGATCCGGTGATGCCGGATTATCGAATATGCCGGATTATCGAGGTCTTTCTTTAAAATAGTTTAAACAGGGAATAAACTATAAATAAACGCACACGTCCTATATATGGAGTGGACTCGTAAATTACACTTTGAAACTACGTAACAATAACTGCGTAGAGAGAATGCCGCTAACTGATGGGCCTCAGTAGGGACGGCTCCTTTCCCCTTTGTTGTTGGCTTCCGTTAGTCAGTACGTGGTGAGGGATTGCTATTTTTACTCCATCCTGTCACAAATTCTTCGAACCCCTTTCACTTCCAAACGTGCAAAGCGGTTTTAAATCGAACAACTATTTACAAGAAATTCAATGTATCTTTTTCCAAAGACTTCAATTTGTTAAATAATCTTCATTAAGTGGAATACGTTCAACAAAATACTGTCAGCAACGAAAGTGTTAAACGTTTAACCAGAAACGTTTTTAAAGGACGAGAGCACATTGTTTTGAATCAGTTCGTTTTTTAAGAGAAATGTTGATTGAAATGTTTGTTTTGGACAAATTTATTGAGCAGTAGATTTTTACACACTGTTTTTGATGGATGTGGAGCCAACAGACAATGTAGACCAGGCCTAAATCACTCAATAATTTCAAAAAGTGCCATATTTAATGAGTGCCAATTTTCTAGATGATGGATGCCGAACTATCGGGTCTGCCGGATTATCGAGGTCTTACTGTAATTCCATGGTAACAAGTATGTAAATATTGCCAATGTAACCACAGACCAACCTAGGCCTACTTCTTCTGTCAAGAGTACTTCAGAAAAGAAACTTTCTACTGGTAATTTAGGTTTTTTGATGATAGTAATATTATTTCTTACAAAAATAATAATTAATATTTTTTGTAATAACTGATTAAATTTTTTAAATAACTACTATTTTAGTTTTTGCTCATTTCCCGGAACCCTGTTTTTTAAGATATATGTACATTTATCTCAGAAACTATCAAAGGTATTGCTGTGAAATTTTCGCTACATGTTCAAACCCATACATTGAACATATATGGAACTAAAATTATGGCAAAATACTTAACTTAGGAATCAATATAGAAGCAAAAAAACATATTTGTAACATTTACAAAAACAAAAATTATCTTAGATTTTTCTACTCCAGATATCACTTTAATTTTATTTCCACAGATATACAAATGCAAGATAACAAATTTTAAAACTGAAGGGAGTTACAAAAATGGGGGGGGTTATGGAAATTTGTTTTAAATTAAGATGCAAAATAACATGTTTTAAGCTTGCCAAAAGTACTTTAAAATTATATCTAGGTACCGGTATGTATAATTTTCCACTTCTAATTATTGTGATTCAGGCCTATTTTAGAATGATTTAGAATAGCAACCATGACTCATCCCCTGCCAAATCTTTCCGTGTGCTGCCTCTAATCCCATAGGCCTGAACACACACGGCATTTTTTTTGTCGGCTGCAGTTTAGTTACCGTCGCCGCTCATAAAAATCAAAGTGTGCACACTTGCCGGTAAAATTTCCGACACCGTCTAAAAGCCTCATTCTGATTAATTAAACTGAAGTGTCTAGTTCATCAATTACGAAGTGTGTTATGTAATATATTGTTTCTTTTAATGTCTTATTGATATGAACAGAGAGCAACTCTCGCTTTGATGTTATTCCGTCGCCGATTGAAAAAGAAGCAAACAATATTCTTATTTTCGTTCATCCAATCAATAAAAGAAGAGAAGATTTTGAAGCATTCTACACTGTGTTTGCTGATTTGAGGAACTAGAAGAAACATTTTCAATTATTTAGGAATGTCGGTTTCGTCATTTAACGAACTACACATACGGCTGAAGGATAGTATTCTAAGAAAAAAATACTAAAATAAGGATATTTGGTGTGCATTTGGTTATGTTCGCCACTGTTTTGGCGGAGACAGTGTAAAATCCATCGATTGTAGTGGCAGCGAGCGGCTGCACGGATACCATTATCGGTAAATAAACCAACGTGTACCAAATTTTGACCAAACCGGACGTTATTGTGTGAACACATCCCTATATATAATTTTTAATGACTATGATTGACTCATAGTTTAAATTGGCAAAAATTTAAAAAAAAACCTTAAATGTGGCAATTCAAACTAAACATGCAAATTTACTTTTATTTCAAATTTAGGGTTTATTACTATCGAAATTTCAGGTTGAAAATATGTGTACTGAAATGGCAAAATGATTGTTTATTATTTTAAAATGTCTAAATTTGTTTACTTGGTTGCTACAATAATGAATGTAAATGCATAAAAGAAACATGTGTTGGTTCAGTATAGGCCTAACCTAAAATGTTGATCAAATTTCAGATTAAACCAATATAACCACCGATTTATATTCATGACAGTTTTCACTTCTGTCGGAAGTCTTACGACTGCTTTCTTTTTTAACTTCCCGCTAAGAAAAATTGAAAATTTTCTAAAATCGGGAAGTTATTGGTTTCACCCCGTTTTTCGAAAATCGAGTATTCATGAGATTTCGACGTTTTGAGGTCCTAGGAATCTTCCCTGACCACTCCCGAGAGGGTGTCACCCTGTCTGTATGTATGGGTGTGTGTGTGTATGTGATCCGCTTATAACTTTTGAACGGCTTAACCGATTGGATCCTACCAAACGGCGTTCTAAAGAGTTCCATCGAACTTAGATTTCCTGAAAATTTCAACTAATTCGGACCGGTAGGTTCTGAGAAATTTCGAAAAAACTAAGAAATAAAATTTTTTCAAATCAGGTTTTTTTGGAATAACTTTTAAACGGCTTTACCGATCAATTCCAAAATCTAATCAGCTTTTAACCTTGAAAAATGCGATGTCGATCGCTACCAGTCCGGTCAAAATCGGTTAATTCGTTCGTGAGATATCGTGAACGAAAGAAAATAAAAAAAAGTGTTTTTTCTCAATTTCTCCGAAATTTTTCATCAGAAAAATTTTTGTTGTCGATTCTTTCAATGGACTCGAAAAACCGCATCGATTGCCGCAAATCGCATAAAAATCGGTTGATTCATTCGCGAGATATCGTGAACGAAAGAAAATAAAAAAAAGCGTTTTCCCTCAATTTCTCCGAAACTTTTCATCTGAAAAATTTTTGTTGTTGATTCTTTTAATGGACTTAAAAAACTGCATCGATTGCCGCAAATCGCATAAAAATCGGTTGATTCATTCAAAAGTTATGGCAGTTCAAAATTTCCAAAAATAGTGTTTGTTGTAATTAAACTTAGCGGGAAGTTACATGGATGGCCTTTAGGGTCAACCGTTTTCCAAATTTTTTTATATAAAACACTTGAGTTTCCAAATTATTAATAATTATAATAACATTTTTATTATAATAATTAAAAGTGATTTTTTTAGATATATTTATATTTTTTTTTGGTTTTTCTGTATATTATTATGTTTTAAATAAGTTGTTAAATCTACTAATTTTCAGATTGTTAATATTAGATTTTTCTGTACTATACTTTAAAAAAAAACTGAAGTTTGAGATGTTTTTTCCTTATTTATGTTTGAAATTAGTATTTTAATGTTTACTTTGTCATAAATAACAGAAGGACGAATAATTAAGTCCTTTAATTTTGTCATTGCCATAAGAGCAAATGCAGGCCTATTAAGGCAAAATTCTTAAGTAGGCTTAGAATAACACAAAAAGGTGAATAGGACAAAAATCAGGATTTTCTTTATTTTGAATAATGAATGAACTTTGCAATGAACTGCAATGTAGTTCAAAAATTACAGAACTGTGCAACTTGTACGTAAGTGTTCAATAGTAAAGTAAATATCCTATTGGATCTTTTGGCATTACTGTCGATCAACTACTATAGAAGCGGTTGTACATCCGTGAGTAACAATATAATATAACAGCCGATTTCACCCGTCATCTGTAATGCTTAAACAAAACCTAGCGAGGAATACTTTGGGGTTGTGTTTACAACTTCAATCTATATATATAATCCAAATACCACTCACTGACTCACTCATCACGAAATCTCAAAAACCACCGAACGGATTGGAATGAAATTTGGTATGTCGCTTCAACTGGGGCCCTAGGTGCTTGTTATAAGAAAGGTTTTCAAAAAATTCAAAATTTTGGTGGGTGAAAGTTACTAAAAATCCCCGTAAGAAATACATAGTGTAATATATTTATTAATATATTTTTTTGTTAATATACATTTAACTTTAATTTGTCTATGCGTGCACAGCCGGATCGGGCAGCTAGTACGTTATAAAATTTGCTTTGAGTTTATAAAATATAAATACAACCTTTTACTACCAATATAATATTCATTTACACAAATTTAAAGAAGAGATACCCATCCGTTTAACTTCGGAAACATTCGTATATCTTCGTATAAGATATAAACATATTCCATTATTAATTTCTTTATTATTATTAATAACTTCTAAATCATTTGATCTATCAATATGAAATAAAAAGCAATTAAAACATAATATTTTTATAACTATTTAGATATATTATAATAATGTATATAAATAACAAATTTTAACAAATAGGCCTACAGTTTTATAATCCTTATAATTGTACACATTTACCGAGTTAAAACCCCTTCTTTAGGTAGGCTTACATAAAGTTTGTATTTTTTTAAATAAAGTATTTCTGATGTGTACCTAATTAATCAGACTGTGATTTTTCACGGGGGCTTACTAGTATATATATAAAAGCAGGCCCGGCATTCGTATTGCATAGGGGCCCATAAATTCTCTCGATGGAAATTATCAATTTTAATTAAGGTAGGCCGTACATCTAATTTCGCAGTAGCTTACATACCTTTGCTACGATCGTGGGCTGTCCATTGTTGGAGAAAGCGTTTGAAGAGTAGTGCATGACACTTCGGTAATCGTAGCCGACTCCTTGAGCGTCCGTTGTCTTTTTCTTGGCTTTTTCAAAATTATTTTCTCGCCCTGAAAATTACAAATTAGATCAGTTCAGTTATTCAGGTTTTAAATTAGTTTCTAGCGGTGATTTAATTTTTTTTGTTCGTACATTTATACCATCATCATAAAGAAAATAATATAATCTACTGTCGCGAGCACGGAAAAGGCGAATGAGAATTTTTGCGTTAATGCCAAATGGGACTTTTATGGGACTGGTAAAGCAAAGAGCTGTCGAGAATCGCTCGCTCCGTGGCACGATCTGGCAACACTGACCATCCAATATGGCAACAGCGTAAAAAATCTCAACCGCCTTATTCCGTGCTCGAGACAGTAGTATCCGTGGTATCAAAAAACCCAGTACCGATTTTCGCGACTTTTCATCCACTTTTAGAAGTTTAAAAACAAATATGCACTTTATACACCCGCGATGTATTTCCGCTTTCTCCCGAAACTGGTCATACGTAGACTTTTTTCCTGGTATTTTTCTAAACAAGATGCAGAAAACTGCATCCAAATCGGAGCTGTAAGCAAATAGGTATTTATTCGGATCGATACTACTTTGCCTGGTCTAATAAGCTAGAATTCATTTTGAGAACAAAAATATTTCAATATTCATAAATTAAGTTAGAAAAAATTCAGGATGTTAAACCTATAGCATCTAACAGATGTATTCATGCTATTTACCACACAAACATGTAATAAATTAATTGATTAGTTTAATTTGTATCGTACAAATCATTTGAAATGAGATGTTGAACAATGTTTCGTTGGAAGCCGAGAAACCATGGTACACCATGGACCACACTACGACCTACACGACGAAATTGTCCGGCACAATTAACTTTTTTAAAAGTGTTGTAACTGTGGTGTTTTAGTGTATTTTTTAAACGTGTTATGTGTTTTATTGTGTTTGTGTAAGTGTACTTGACAATGGGATTGCGGTCCCGAAACGCGTCGTAACATTCGAACGACCAAAAAAGTCACAAGACGGAACATTAAAAGGTAATATTTAATATTATTATTAATATATTATCCTATATAATATTTAAATTTAACATTGCTCTTACGGGATAAAAATCCAAGATGGCCGCCGCTAGAGGAGACCCTTAATACTTATAGCGTACCTGATTGTATGTTAGCGTAGTTGATAGTGACATGCTTGTCCCTCTCCCATCTGTTCTGTTCGTGCAAGAAGCCGAGTGCGTGCATCATTTCATGGACCACCGTTCCTTTTTTCGTAAGGCAGCCAGGACTCTGGAGGTTGATCTCTTGACGACCGCCGATGCGGCCCACTGACGACCAGCATCCGGTGTTGCCGCTCGTGAAATAAACGTAATCCTGTTCTGTTCCTTTCCTTGGAACCCACTTCACGCACGTCAGCTTGTGGTATTCACCGATCGCTTCGTCTATCATCGCCCGATCGTGGTTATCTGAAGACAACAATATTACAGTATACTTTGCCTGAATTGTTACTGTAAAATGTGACACAATAGAAAGAAGAGACGTAACTTGATTGTATAAATAAACACCATGCAACCTTTCGTATTCAATTATCCGAAACATGTCATGTACAGTCGACTCTCGATAACTCGAACCTCATCAACTCGAATTCCTTGATAACTCGTTTTTTCTTCAAATCCTCTTCAATTCCCTATATCGTTTGCCCTAATTTTTACCCCTATAAGTCGAATATTTCAAAATACTAGTAGTTCTGTGAACAGTAGACCTCGCTCGTTGAAATAACAAATGTATTTTGAGCTTAGGTTAAAAATAGTGTGCCAGTAAGGAAGTAAGTAGAAGGTTTAGCCAATGAAAATTATTTTGCTATTTATTCGTTTTTTCACTGTTTCCAAGGACACCGGACATAAAATAATGTCTCTCGGGGAGTTACCTTCCCCATTTTTCAATCTCGGCCTAGGATAAGAAACATTCATACAAAAAATAATGACAATCGGTCAAGGCGTTTGGCCGGAATCGTCAAACAGACACACAGGCGAAATGCCGAACAGTCGAGCTAAAACGGAGACCTCGCTTCGCTAGGTCAATAAACCTCGATTAGACGAAATTTCTTGGTTTTGAGGAGCCGTGGAAAACCTCCATAAGTTGAAGTTTCGATTTCATCACCTTTATTACTCGAAGTTGGCCGATGTCAACGTGGCCAGATCCACGTCCTCACCTGAAGGGCTCTCTCATCAGTCATTTTTCAAATATAGTAATTATAAACCAATCCAAAAGTGTTCCGTAGCTTTTTTGTAGAGAAAGGTTCAAAGAATTCATATATACCAGTAAAAAGTTTATTGATGTAAAATTTACCAAGTTGTTAGTCCAAGAAACAAAACACGTTCAGTACGAAAGGAAAAAGTTCAACTTTAGGCCTACATAAAAAATAGTAAACTTTTTTGTAATTTTTACCAAAGTGTACAAAAGTTTTGTAATTTTGTTCTAAATAGAAGTGTATAAAAATATATATCCATTTAAAATTTCTTTTTTGAAAACACCAGTTTTTACGTTCCTACTACAAGACTGCTAACAAAACTAGGCCTAGTTTGAATAGTAATTAAGGAATATATGCTTTGCCCAAAAATGAAATATTATTATTACAAAGTGTAGAGAATAAATCATAGAATTTTTAACTGCATACTTGAAAATTTTTATTTTATAAACGTACTTCACACTGTTTGACTTGTTTCACTAAATTATACCAAACTAAGAAAGTTCTCACGGGCGCAGTCTATAAATTTCCTCTCTCTGTCTAGACTATGGGAACACGCATAGGGAGACCGTGAGAACTCGGCGTATTGAATTCAACAAATGTATGTATTTCACAGGACCGTACGAATAAAATCACTTAACACGAAAGGAAAGGTTGAAGTTTTCTCTACAAATCGATATAAACATATCTGCACGAATATATCAAATCGTAGTAGATATAATCGATTGCAAAAATATGCTTTTCATTGGTTGAAAACTGTCCAATTTTGAAGGATTTACAGAAAACTTTATATTTTCGAAACTATAAGAGTGACGTCTGATTGGAAGGCAGTTTAAGAAAGTTCAAATATGACGAATCCAAAGGTAACTTTATATTATTTTCAAAACAGTTCTGTCGAGCGATATTGAGCTTTAAAGAAGTGAAGTATTTATGTAATTTCCTATTGGTTTCTCGCGCCGCATCAACTGATTTAGAAAACTACAATTTTAAAACGACGATTACATATGTAAATATACGTTTTAGAACAAATTTGTAAATACAAAAATTAAAGTTTAAATCATTTCCTTTCCAACGGTTTTTGATTTATTGCGATTTGATGATTTTTAGTGGGTGAAATATTCAATACAAGTTGAGTTGTCCCAGACTACTCAATCCACTACGGCAGCGCACTGAGAAGTCTCAACTTCATACTTCTGTCAGTACGAGGTTTTTAAACCTGACAGTGCTAAGAAGGAATACAGTTCACGCGTATAGAGTAGTTTGTAGTTCATGTTTTTTAAAAGGGTGTTAAGGGGATGTTACACTGAAAAGGGTCATGTTTTTAAATATGCATTATGTATGTTTGTAATAATTTTTATTATGTAAGGATTGGTGTAATTCACTTATTAAAAGTGGGCAAAACATTTTTAAATTTAGATTTTATCGACTGAGGAGCAGTATTTTAACCGTTTTATGTATATTTGTACATTTAATCATTAGTTATATGCCTATTTTCTACATTCTTGTAGACCTGTCATTTTTGCGGTTTTGTAAAAATAGGAGAATAAATAAAGTTGCAGGAGTTCCGGAGCCCCTTAGTGAAGTGAAACATGTACATTATTCCATTATTGTATTTATTACGTATACTTACTGAAATAAGGTCCTATTTCGTACGGAATTACTCCTTTAGGCCAATGTGCCGACGCCGCTTTCAGGCCATTCCTCGCTGAGTCGTTGGAATTGGGGAACAATATGTCCCCTTGCACGTAATGCCCCAGTTCTTCTGGATTCTGGTCGCTCTCCGGCCCCCACTTTGAAACAGCTTCACCTGCAAAAATTATAAAACTACTATAATCTTAAAATTGTTTTCCCCCTCCGCTTACACACTTCCTCAGCAAGGGATATTTAATTAAACTACTATAATCTGTATTTTTAACAGTTTCGTCGTGTCCGACCGTGTGCCAAGTCGATTGTAGTAATCCCAAACGCAATCCTCAATAAAAAAAAGTTATAGCCTACCTCCGATTTTGAAGCATTCACTGTTTTGTATAACATCTGTTTTAAAATTATGATAACATCTGCCATTTTTCCAATATGGCGGCCAACTTAAAAATATCCAGGGCCGTCAACCCCCCTCCCCGAAATCCCGAAATTTAGCAGTAAAAATTTATACTGGGTTTAAAAAGTGCAAGTTAAATTATAAAATAGACAACACAACAGAGGAACCAACAACATATTTTACATCATTGCGCATTACATGCATACTAATATTTAGGTTTGCTTGACAAAACTACAACGTACAATACACATTGCTGCAGTAAGTTACACAGCCTTACTCTCTTGTGAGTTGTGAGCTTGATCTGATCTATTAAGTAAGAAAACTATGAAGGTTCAACAAAAATACTTTACTCTAACAAAAAAATCATTCGTCATCCTTACATCCTATAATATTTTACATGGGTAACTATATCAAAATTTTTAAAATATGCATGGAAATGATTGGCGTTCACCACGTCCACTGCTACGCAAATTTCGTATTTCTTATGCTAGGAGCTGACCCTTTTATTCTTTATATTTATAGCCTAAACGAATAGAAATTGCTTTTTTTTTTAATCTTTCTACGTAATAATCACTAACATTTTAAAGCGGACGCACATGTGCGTCCATAGCATGTAGGCTTAAAATTGGTGTGCGAAGCACGCAATGTACTGTGCGTCGGCCGTTTCTCATAGTGTTCAGTGTGAAGCTCACATGTGCGTCCTTAGCAGTGAACGTGTTAAGCCCCATACTCCGGTCTAGCCCCCCCCCCCCCCTAGAAAATATCATATGGGCGCCCATGACACGACGGGCTAATAAGCAGATAAAATACTTGTAGTAATTTCCTGTATTTCATTTTCAGAACAATTGTCTAATCATTATTACTCCAATAATCTTGTTTAACATTGCTCTTATGGGAGTTGAAATTCAAGATGGTGGCCGGGTCTGCCGAGCCCTAAACACAATCCACAACTTGTTTCGTTTACAGGAATTATTAACACTTCAAATACAGTAGTTTTTACACAACTTTGGAAATATTAGACTTGTGTTTTGAATGACAACGTACCGCGCATGCGTACGTAAATAAACACGATTGCCGGACTCTTCTGTTTCTGTACTTTTACAGCGACTAAACTAACAAAACAGGAACACCAAGTTTTCACTTTATAAAATTCTGTAGAACATACTTAACCGTACTAATCAAACTACAAACCAGGTGCATTCGATATACATGGATGCATAAAAAACATTCGATACATGAAATAAACCCGATGTATACCTATAGCTAGGGCCCAATTAATTGTGTTCGATGTATTTTCAATGTAAAAAATTGCCTGAAGTTCTAACTTACAGTCTCTAGTCATGCTCGGGGGCAGAGTGGCCTCAGGGAACGGAAAACATGTATATTTATTAATAACTATAGTAAGGTGTTTATAATGAAGAAATTAATAATCGAATATGTTTTTATGGGGGACGATGAAACTGCCCCGATATTTTGGGTACGTTTGAAATGATGAAACTGCCCCGGGGCTCATTAAAGAGGATCAAGAGGGGTCGCCTGCCAGACCAGAAATGCTGAAATTGCCCCGAGCCCCTCTCCCTCCGTTATTATTTTTGTCCCTGCGTCCTGTCAGTGACTGCAGTCTTCTAATAACTGCCACCAATATTAGGTGATGAACTTTAGGGTAATACAATCGGTTGTATTATTAGGGGTTAGGTTAGGTTAGGTTGTGTTAAGGTGCGTACACACTTGCGCGCTGTGCGGTGCGCGCGCGCCGCTAGCAGCGATCCAGTTTCTGTCGGTTTTTTCGGCGAACACTTTGATGGTTCGCCGATCATATTTGGACGGGAGCGTGAAAGGTTTGTCGTTTTCAGCGCGCATGTGATTGTTATTATTCAAGATACCGGGTACTCAGTTATTAAATAAAGATGGATTGCTCTGAAGCAAATTTAATTAAATTAATAGATTCATACAGAGAAGCCACTCCATTCTTTGGGATCCTCAAAACAAGTTTCATTTTAATAAAAATATGAAAGCAGATGCTTGGCGTGAAATATCAGCAGAGATGGATAAATAAATGGCCAGCAGATTGTGAATTTTAAAATTCTTTAGTTTAATAAAAATATTTATCATCAATTACCGGTACTTGTTTATTATTTCAAGGTATTCTTTATTTTAATGTATAGCTAGCCTGTACAACGATCTTAAAATTACATTATTTATAACAATTAAGGTTATTTTAACTTCAGTCCTATTTCACATTTGTTTAAATTAAAACCCAACTTTGAGGCCTATGATTACTACCAGCAATATAGCGAATAGAAAAAGGTACGTATAATTTATTTACACCCCTGTCTTGAGTAAAATTGCAGTGCGGAAATAAGTATCCTGTTTCGAAATGTGAAACCCAACCTTCTGCAGCAGGTTCTCAAAGTCAGAATGATCGCGGGTTTTCTTTGGATCGCTGGAGGTTCGTTGAACGGCGCGAGAGTGTATACGCACCTTAAGGTTGTCGACGGCAGTTTTGGAAGACTGCAGTCACTGACAGGACGCAGGGACAAAAATAATTCCCTTTTTTCCCCAGGGAAACTACCTGGCGGGGCGCTCGGGGCAATTTCAGCATTTCTAGTCTTGCGAGGCGACCTTCCTGATCCTCTTTAATGAGCGGGGCAGTTTCATCGTTTTAAAAGTACCCAAATTGTCGGGGCAGTACCACTACGCCCGTTTTTATGTTATACGAAGATGTACGAATGTTTCCGAAGCTAAACGAATAGGTATTTCTTCTTTAAATTTGTATAAAAGATTATTTTGATGATAAAAGGTCGTATTTATATATATAGTTTATACCCTCAAAGCAAATATTATAACATATATTAGTTCTATAACTCATATTTAAAAAAAATCATATTCTTAAGAAATTATAATGATTGAACTTGTAAACATAACCCCAAAGTATAATCTACCTGGGTTTGTTTAAGTATTACAGATGATGGGTGAAATCAGCTGTTATATTATATGTTACTCACGTACACTCGCTTGTATAGGAGTTGATGTTTTCTCTTGCTATCTACGTTTCATACTGCGTTTAAGTGATGTATATATATATATATATATATATACTACAATATAGTCCTAATTATAGTGGCTGGGAGGAGGGTGAAAGATGTTTGCCAAATTGATGGGCCCCGCAATAAAAGTTTGCACCTGGCCCCGCACAAACTAAAGCCAGCCCTGTTACGAAGAAGTGGTTTAGTACTAGAAAATAAAAAAAAAATTGGAAAACGGTTGACCCTAAAGGCCATCCCTGTAACTTCCCGCTAACTACACTATTTTTGGAAATTTTGAACTGCCATAACTTTTGAACGAATCAACCGATTTTTATGCGATGTGCGGCAATCGATGCAGTTTTTTAAGTCCATTGAAAGAATCAACAACAAAAATTTTTCAGATGAAAAGTTTCGGAGAAATTGAGGAAAGACGCTTTTTTTTATTTTCTTTCGTTCACGATATCTCGCGAATGGATCAACCGATTTTTATGCGATTTACGGCAATCGATACAGTTTTTTGAGTCCATTGAAAGAATCGACAACAAAAATTTTTCTGGTGAAAATTTTCGGAGAAATTGAGAAAAAACACTTTTTTTATTTTCTTTCGTTCACGATATCTCACGAACGAATTAACCGATTTTGACCGGACTGGTAGCGATCGACGACGCTTTTCAAGGTTAAAAGCTGATTAGATTTTGGAATTGATCGGTAAAGCCGTTTAAAAGTTATTCCAATAAAACCTGATTTGAAATTTTTTTATTTCTTAGTTTTTTCGAAATTTCTCAGAACCTACCGGTCCGAATTAGTTGAAATGTTCAGGAAATCTAAGTTTGATGGAACTCTTTAGAACGCCGTTTGGTAGGATCCAATCGGTTAAGCCGTTCAAAAGTTATAAGCGGGTCACATACTTACATACACACACACACATACATACAGACAGAGTGACACCCTCTCGGGAGTGGTCAGGGGAGATTCCTAGGACCTCAAAACGTCGAGATCTGATGAATACTCGATTTTCGAAAAACGGGGTAAAACCAATAACTTCCCGATTTTAGAAAATTTTCAATTTTCTTAGCGGGAAGTTAAAAAATATGTAGGGCTACTGTTTTATTTGAGATATTGTACTTATTTAATTTGTTTTCAAGAATTCAAGCTTGAACATTATTTTCACTCAAAGAAGAGAGGAATGAGAGGTTAACCCTTCCTCTCAAACGTGTTTAGAGGTTTCAATGCCGGGATTAGCTAAGTCCAATCATGAGATTTTCGGGATTGATAATTAGATTAAAAAGCACGAGTTAATTCATAGATTTTCTCGAAAATGATGTTTTACTTATTATTTTCTACGTGAACCTGTTTGTATGATGTACAATGTACATTAACTATTTTTGTTACTAAATTATTGTAATCCAATATAACTTTAATTAGTTAAAAGAAAAAAAATACGATAATTTATGCCAAAACTTAGAACTCATGATGTCAAACAGCGAACGTACTTTTTAATATTCATACATTCTTATCAGCCAAGCCAACCTTCCGTAGCCGTGACACCCTACCGAAGAGACAGACTGACCTTCAACGATCTCCCTCGAGTCTACAGTCTACAGTGTTATAGTTTACTATAGTTTGGTGTGTAATAAAATTAGTTTTAAATATTAGAGTAGCTGAGTAGATATTTAGTTTTAAAGTTGTTTTCATTAGTTTAAGTTAAAAAATGTGTACTTTTACATGTTTTTCTGTTTTTTACGAAGTTTTACAGTGTTTACTTCACTTTCATTTCGAATATACGTAGCTTTGTTACCGCTTGGTTCGTTCAGCATTTAAAATATATATTACTAATATTTGTTCCATAAATAAATACCAATTTCATATGTTGTTGTTTGGTCAAACTTATAGTACCCAGCCCCAGGTTAAGCAAACCAATCTTATAGGTTTAATATACATGTTATTAAAAAAAGATTATTAGGTAAAAGTTGGTAAACCTTTTACGTCTTTGATATTCCAGGAAAATGTAAATCTAATATACAGTTTAAATATTATGCAAAGCAAAAGTGAAAAGATACAAATATATTCTATAAAAACGCCAATACATTATGTATATAGGCTAAATGTATCAATTTTATAGAGGGTTTAATATACATAAACAAAATTTAAAGGAGTTTGATTACTACAAAACCTAATTATCGTAAGTTTATCAGAGACAAATGAATAAATCTGAATCCCGGGACTAGTCCCGAAATCCTGGGATTGAGAAAGTGGTCCGGGATTAAAATCCCTACCAAATTCATACCTATGTTTATACCGTGAGTTCGGTTGATTGTATTGTTTTTTGGCGAACATAGTGTAATAGATAAGCTTGTTCCTAAGTAAACAGATGCGGCACAAGCAGACAGAATAAATCGAGACATAAACCGAAGAACACGTTTATTATTTCAGTGCCCAGACCTGACATGACATGGTCGGTAGGACCAGTGGTCTGTATGTAAAATAGTATTCGAAATTTGGCAGTCTTTTATAATAAAATAAGAGTTTCAGTATAGTTAAAGTTTTAAATTGTTTAAAAATATAAAGAATGACAAGCAAAAGTGAAAGCGAAAAATCGTCTATCTCGGTTCAAAACATGCCGAATATAAAAGTGCCGTCGGAACTATCGTGGACAGGTAATATGTCTGAAAATTTGTTGTTTTTTAAACAAAAGTTCCAAATATATATTACAGCAAGTAAGTGTAACAAAGAAGACAGTGAGTACCAAATAGCTCTTTTATTAAGTACGATAGGCGATAAGGCTTTGAGAACTTATAATAACTTTGTTTATTCCGAGACGGAAAACAAAAATGATATAAATGTAGTCATTCAAAAATTTAATGAATATTTTGTGCCTGATAAAAATGTGACATATGAACGACACATATTTTTTTTACGTGAGCAGAAAACAGACGAATCAATTGATAATTATGTGACAGAACTACGTGAATTAAGTTCAACTTGTGATTTTGCTCAGCTAACTGACTCTCTAATTAAAGATAGACTGATTTTAGGAATTAGAGACAAAACTATAAAAGATAGGCTGTTAAGAATTAAAGATTTATCTCTAAATCAAGCCATAGAAATTTGTAGAACCGCAGAAAGGGCCAAGTTACAACTTGAAAATATACATTCTGCAGAATCAAGAAAAGAAGCACACGTGTACAAAGTGGACAGCAATCAACAGGAAAGATGGCATCGGAACCAAAGTTCACCTTCAACAAACAGCTGCTTTTCTTCGCATTCCAACCAAAGAAGACAACAGATAAGAAGGGATGGTTATACTTCAAATATACAGAGCAGTACTTCAAGAAATCCTTCAACGAAAATTAATAAGTGTTGTTCTAAGTGTGGTTATGAGCATAAAATGTTCAAGTGTCCAGCATTTGGTAAGAAATGTGCCAAGTGTAATAGTTTAAATCATTTTGCAAAAATGTGCAAAAATAAAAAAGTTAATAATATTGTCATGAGTGATAGTGATAACCTATTTTTGGGTGAAATTAATGTGATTTCTGAAAAAAGTCATGGTAAGCAGTGGTGCACTGAAATGTTAGTAAAAAATAAGTTAGTTACTTTTAAAATTGATACAGGAGCAGAAGTAAATATAATTACAAAAGAAATATTTGATGAAATCCAAGATGAAAGTTCATTAGAGAGTACTAATACTAAATTGAATTCATATACAGGTCAACAATTAAAGATTTTTGGTAAATGTTATTTACAAGTAAAATATAAAAAAGAAAATAAGGTTGTAGAATTTTACATAGTAGAAGCTAAAGCTCCTTGTATTCTAGGTTTGTCAACGTCAGTTGATTTAAATTTAATTAAAAAGGTTGATAATGTAAAAAGTAATGCATTAGGTGAGGTTAGGTCAAATAGAGAAAATTCAGTAAAAGATAATATTGAAACTAGATAAATACAAAGATTTATTTAGTGGAATAGGGTGTATTCAAGGAGAATATGACATAAAACTTTCTAAAAATGCAGTACCAAAAATTAATGCATGCCGTAAGGTGCCAATAGCTATTAAACCGAAACTTAAAATAAAATTAGACAGTTTAGAAAAATTAGGAATAATTAAAAAAATAAATAAGCCAACAGAGTGGGTTAACTCGTTAGTAATAGTTAACAAACCAAATGGGGAAATGAGACTGTGCATTGATCCGAAAGATCTAAATGAGGCGATAATGCGACCTCACTTCCAAATTCCTACTTTTGAAGAGATATCTGCTAAGTTGAATGGAGCCAAAATATTTAGCACTTTAGATACAAAAAATGGATTTTGGCAAATTAAATTATCCGAAAGATCGTCTGATCTATGCACATTCAATACTCCTTTTGGGCGTTACAAATTTTTAAG
The DNA here is from genome assembly GCA_018207615.1 of Philaenus spumarius. Lineage (NCBI taxonomy): Eukaryota > Metazoa > Arthropoda > Insecta > Hemiptera > Aphrophoridae > Philaenus > Philaenus spumarius. The sequence continues at coordinate 10,808 of JAGFPH010002903.1, read as the reverse complement.
ATTGCCATATGGACTTTGTTCTGCTTCTGAAGTTTTCCAACAAAAAATGAAACAGATGTTAGAAGACATAGAAGGTGTTGAAGTGTATATTGATGATATAATTATATGGGGAAACACACAAAAAGAACACGATGATAGACTAAATGTAGTGTTAAACAAGTTGAGATTAGAAAATGTAAAATTAAATTTTGAGAAATGTAAAATAAGTACAAGTGAAATTTATTATTTAGGACATAAAATATCAAAAAAAGGCATAACCGTAGATGAAAATAAAGTTAAAGCTATTACCGGTATGGAAGCACCTAAAGATAGAAAGTCGTTAGAAAGATTTTTAGGCCTAATCACATATGTCAGTAAATTCATACCAAATGTTTCAGAGTTAACAGAGCCCTTAAGATCAATATTAAAAAAAATATAGATTTTCAATGGGGTTTTGAACAGCAAGAGGCATTTAACAAACTAAAAAATATACTCACATGCAAGCCCATTTTGCAATTTTTTAACGTTAATGTACCAATAATATTAACTGTAGACAGTTCACAAAATGGGATGGGTGCTGCCATCCTACAAAATAACTTACCAGTAGCCTATGCATCAAAAGCATTAAATGAAACTCAAAAATCTTATGCACAAATTGAGAAAGAATGTCTAGCCATCCTATTCGGATGTGAACGTTTCCACCAGTATGTATTTGGCACACATTTTACAATATAAACAGATCATAAACCATTAATACCAATATTCAAAAAAAATGTAGAGCATTGTCCTCCTCGCTTACAGCGAATGAGAATAAAATTACAACAATACAATTTTAATTTAGTATATAAGAGAGGTAAACAACTAGTAATTGCAGATACACTCTCTAGAGCATATGATGCTACTGATAAGACAGATTTAGAATTAGATAGTAAAGAAATTGAAGCACATGTTAGTTTAATAGAAAGTAATATTAATATAAGCAGTTGTCAACTTAATAGAATTAAAAACATTGTCAAAAATGACAATGAAATGAAAATATTAAAAAACTTCATAATGGGAAATAATTGGCCTAATCATAAAAAGCAAATTCCAGATATTATTAAACCATATTGGAATATAAGAGATGAATTGACTATTTGTAAAGGATTAATTTATAGAGGTTCTGCCATTGTCATTCCTTTAAATTTAAGAACTGAAATGTTGAAAAAATTGCATATAACTCACTTAGGTATAACAAAAACACAATTAAGAGCAAGGCATGTAATTTTCTGGCCCTATATCAATAAAAGTATAGAGGACATGATAGGAAAATGTGAACCATGTATAAAGTATGCAAAAAATTATTGTAAAGAACCTTTATTGCAACATAGTGTACCTAACCTACCCTGGCAAAAAATTGCTGCTGATTTATTTCAGTTTAATGATAAGCAATACATATTAGTTGTAGATTATTTCTCAAAATATCCAGAAATACAATTGTTAGAAAATATATCTAGTTCCCACATTGTAAACTGCCTAAAGAAAATTTTCAGCAGGCATGGTATTCCAAGAACATTAGTTACAGCTAATGATTCTTGTTTCATAGGGGAATTATTTAAACAATTTGCAAGACAGTGGGAATTTAAACACACTATAACCAGTCCTCACTTCTCACAATCCAATGGGATGGTAGAGCGGGCTATACAAAATATAAAAAATATTTTAAAAAAGACAAAAATTGATAACACAGATTTTGATTTAGCATTATTAGAATATAGAAACACTCCAATATCAGATAATTTACCATCACCTGCAAAAATTCTCTTTAGTAGGCAGTTAAGATCAATAATACCTTGTAATGAAACCCTATTAAAGCCTAAAGTATGTAAGGCAGTAAGACAAAGCTTAGTTCTTAGGCAAAAAATACAAAAAAGATATTACGATAAAAAAACAAAACCCTTGTCAAAATTAAAAAATAATGAGCCAGTACTAATGAAACATAAAAACAACTGGATTAAGTCAAAAATTTTAAACAAACGTAAAGAGCCTAGATCTTACAATTTAGTAAATCTTGAAAATAATAGAGTGTATAGAAGAAACAGAAGGCATATTCGTCCCTTTCCAGCAAAAGTACATTTAAATGGTTGGCAGGCAGATGATTATTTAATAGAAACACATAATACTCCAAATACTAAGATGTCGCCTAAAAAATTACAAAATAGGCCTACACCTGTCACCTCAAACCAATCTGAATACATAACAAGATTTGGGAGGATTGTCAGACCACCTGAAAGGTTAAATGTATAAAGTTCATATTTTAGTTTATTATTTAGTTTTTATTTACAATTTAATGGATTTAAAGTTGGCAATCCAGTTTAATATTCAGTTTATGTTTATAATTTTAAGTTTTTAAGTTAGATTAAGTTTGTAGATCAAATGTTTAAGAACATGAAGGAATTGTTATTTTTTGTAAAATGGGAGATGTAATAGATAAGCTTGTTCCTAAGTAAACAGATGCGGCACAAGCAG
>JAGFPH010002902.1:150832-165428 GCA_018207615.1 Philaenus spumarius | reverse complement strand
AGCCCGTGCATCACTGAGGATGGCGACATTGTCGTTGAAACGCGTTTTAGGTTAGTAAACGTATTTATTGTGAGATTTTGTGTTCAGGTTTTATTTTATCTAAGTTACTTTCTCACAAGTCAAGCTCATTAGTTATTTATTAGATATGAAGCTATTTAATAATTATTGTTACTTATTTATTGATTAGTGAAATTTGTCCTGCTATCAGAAGAAAAAAATATTAAAAAGTGTAACTCAATAAATTTTAAATTTGTCACACTGATTTAAATACAAACCCGAACCACAAAACAAGGAGCAAAAACTATAACTAAACAACTAAATTGTAAGTTAAGTTTAATACCTTACCCTTATGTAGATTTCGATGAAATGGTCATCATCCTCAGAGGGTTTTAACACTACTAAAGTATACATAAAATATTACAGCCTTATATATACTGTACACGCCCTCCCCCCACTCCTCCCCATACCGGTTAATCCAAGACCGACCTGGTGGGGGAGGGGGAATGGGAGGAGCCACAATAAATCTACTACATGTATTTATTAATAACAATAAATACCAATTTAACAATAAATTATAAAACTATTAAATACAAAAAATAGCAAACTGGTCTACTAAAACTATAAACAGTCAAACAGAAATTAAAATAATAATAAAATAAAATAAAAAACTAATAGGGCTAATGAAATAAATAACAAACTAAAGAAATTAAATACTTAATAAAATAAAATAACATAAACTTTAAAACCCAATATTAACAAATACAGATCAACAAAATATAAATAATATAGGTCTATGGTTTAAAAAATACAAACAACTGAAAGTTAAAAAAAATAAATTAAGGTTAAGAAATATTACCAATAATAAATACAGTACTATCTATTGCTAAAGGTTCCTATCCAGTCCTAAGTAAAGAAAACAATGACGAGATAGGAATAGGCCCTTTATCTGCATTTAATAACATATCATTGTCAGCCTGAAAAATGGAAATGCTTTCCAAGCTGTTCAATAACTTGTTTGAAGTCACTTCTTTTTTTAACCTAACATTGGATATTTCCAAGTTATGGTTTGTTTCAAGAATGTGCTCCGCAACGCTAGATTTTTCAGGCCTATTGTACTTAATATGTGATAATATGTGTTCTTGAAATCTCCTCATAATTTTCTCTTTGTTTGTCCTAGATATACCCTTTCACAAGTGTCACATTTTATTTAATAAATTCCAGACTTTTCCAACATTGGAATTTTATCTTTAGGATTACCTAACAGTTGTCTAAGGTTATTATGACTTTTGTAAGCAATCCTAATGTTACATTTCTTAAAAATAGACCCCAGGACTTTAGTAAGTATGGAATCAAGGAAAACTGACATATTTCAATTTTTCTTTTCCTTCCGGTTGGAGTGTCGTGGAATTTATTCTAACATTAAAAAAAATCTAGCGTTGCGGAGCACATTCTTGTAACAAACCATAACTTGGAAATATCTAATGTTATTTAAAAAAAAGAAGTGACTTCAAACAAGTTATTGAACAGCTTGGAAAGCATTTCCATTTTTCAGGCTGACAATGATATGTTATTAAATGCAGATAAAGGGCCTATTCCTATCTCGTCATTGTTTTCTTTACTTAGGACTGGATAGGAACCTTTAGCAATAGATAGTACTGTATTTATTATTGGTAATATTTCTTAACCTTAATTTAATTTTTTTAAATTTCAGTTATTTGTATTTTTTAAACCATAGACCTATATTATTTATATTTTGTTGATCTGTATTTGTTAATATTGGGTTTTAAAGGTTGTTATTTTATTTTATTAAGTATTTAATTTCTTTTGTTTGTTATTTATTTCATTAACCCTATTAGTTTTTTATTTTATTTTATTATTATTATTTTAATTTCTGTTTGATTGTTTATAGTTTTAGTAGACCAGTTTGTTATTTTTTGTATTTAATAGTTTTATAATTTATTGTTAATTTGGTTTTTATTGTTAATAATATATACATGTAGTAGATTTAATGTGGCTCCTCCCATTCCCCTCCACCACCAGGTCGGTCTTGGATTAACCGGTATGGGGAGGAGTTGGGGGAGGGCGTGTACAGTATATATAGGGCTGTAATACGGTATTTTATGTATACTTTAGTAGTGTTAAAACCCTCTGAGGATGATGACCATGTCATCGAAATGTACATAAGGGTAAGGTATTAAACTTAACTTACAATTTTGTTATTTTGTTATAGTTTTTGCTCCTTGTTCTGTGGTTCGGTTTTTTAGTTAAATCAGTGTGATTTTGTCGCCACCGTGTTCTTTTATTTGTTTAATTTAAATTTGACAATTGTTTTTTTGTTTCAAGCCATTAAAAAGAAGTATCTATGGGATGCCACTGATTCTTTATATCACCAAATTAACTTCGCCAGTTCTATCCAGGGTTTAACAACATTTGTATCAAGTACTTTAAGAGATCTAAAGGTTCGATTTATTTGATGCTCCGGTGTAACAGCTTTTACGAGCAGGATGGGTCGTATCCATCCGTTGAATGTCTGAAATTACCTATAATCTAATCTACTTTTATTTTCTGAGTTGTTTTCTTATTACATTTTTATTATTTGTACGAAAATTTGTTTTATTTTCTTATGTTCAAGTTTATTTGTTTTATCTCGTGTATTCTTACGTCTTAAATGTTACTGGTAAAATGGAACTGGCTTGTCGTTTTATCAAATTTACCCTTCATAAAAATACTTATTTGAACTTCAACTCATTTTGGAAATTCGTAACAGGTATTATAAAGAAAGAAGTTTTAATCTTTAGGTCGTTTTATGTTTATCGGTTACATACAAAATATGTCCATTAGGTAAAGAACAATAAAATTTCTATTTGTTTTCTCCAAAATGTATCAAATTATAATTCCAATCCACTAATACTATAATCTTTATTTGTCTAACTAAATAATTTTACTAACTAACCAGACCTTTGTTTTTAACAATACTTTGGGCTTGCCAGAGACTCCCAAATTATAACAATATCCAGCCTTGCCCAGTGTTTATCAATATTCTCATTAAGGAAGGATTGTATCGACAGGTCCGATTCGATAGTGCTGAGATAACCACTTAAGGGACTGCAGTAGTGGAGGCCATCTTGGATTTTTATCCTAAAGAGCAATGTTAAAATTCAAACCATTTATTTCGTTGACTTTTTATCATAAAATTGTTTGCAAGGTCTTATTTTAAGCACAGTCACAATACACATCCGTCTTGCAATTTACATTTTTTTTAATGCTTTTGATTTGTTTTGTAATTGACATTTTGTAAGTACAAAGTTTGAATTTTTTTCCTAACACAATAAAACATTAATAATGAAAAATAACTTGCAAGCCGGATCCAAAATTTTATAAAGAATATTCAGGTTTTTTTTCAACACTCAATTACAAAAGATACACTTATAAAATGGTTTGAAATGAGGCAATGTCAAAGCGTTCAGCTGTAAAAAAATTGCACTGTTTAGATAAGGGATACAGTGAGAATCGGTTGCGTTTCCGGTGGCTTTCTCGCTTACTGGAGCAGACCCTTAATATTATGAGCCAGAAGGAGTTGCTTCCGGTTAATTTTGATAGCTCGAGCTGAAATTACCGCTAGTCTTCTTTAGTATTTGCTTTATTTTATGCGTTGTATTCTTCACTAAATAATGTATTGTATTTTTACAGTTTGAATGTCTCTATTATCAAAGTTATTTGATAATGCTCCCAAAACATTTTCATACTAGGAGAAACCCTTGCTCGCTTATACGCCCCCTTACTATCTTCACAAATATTAGGTAAATCCAATTAACGAAGCTGTACAATTAATCATAGTCTAAGCTAATATGGTTAATAATATTAAATGATTTCCTAAAGAAAAACTTGACCTGCAAATTAGAAACACAAATAAATAAATGGTAAAAAGTATGAAATTAGTTTTTAATTAAAACATTATACGAAACAGCTGATTATTGTTTAAAAGTTGAACACCTTCTATATATGAACTCAATAGATATACAATACATTTATTACGTAGATTTGCTTACCAGTTCATATTATATATGTTGACGTCTTCCTATTTTTTAAATTTTATGTATTTTATGTATATTACCAAGAAAACCTTATAAACAAACATTAAACTGAAGGAAAATAAACTTATTTCAACTTTTAATAACACTATACACACTGGTTTAGGATTTTATTAGTTTCACTTTCCATTAATCGCCTTGTAAATTGGCATCTATGTATTAGATATAAAAGTAATTTTTTTTATGTGTTTTAAATACACAGAGTTATTAACAGCTTAAAATAGGATCAATACAGAGAGAAGTATACTTTTATTTGTGTCAAAGTACATACTTTACTTAAAGGTTGTCTGATTATATTTCCACTGTCTAGGTTTCTTCATTCTTCATTGATTTGAATAAAAACCCCGAACCACAAAACAATAACTAAACAGCTAAATTGTAAGTTATGTTTAATACGCGAACCTTATGTACATTTTGATGACATGGTCATCATCCTCAGAGGGTTTTAACACTACTTTAGTGTTAAAGTAGGAGTAGTGTTAAAACCGTCTGAGGATGATGACCATGTCATCAAAATGTACATAAAGTTAACGTATTAAACATAACTTGCAATTTAGTTGTTTAGTTATTGTTTTGTGGTTCAGGGTTTTTATTCAAATCAGTGTGATTTTGTCTCCACAGTGCTCTTTTATTTGTTTATTCATTATTCATGATTAATGATTCCTGTTTATTCTTGTATTGTATTAATTAGAAAATTATATCCACTGTCAAACATTAGTTTACACTTTATGAAATAATATATTTGAATGTAGTTATCATTATTGTACATTTGATTGTAACATAATTTTGTATTTCCTAATAAAGGTTTGAAAATAATCTTTAATTTTTATTATAGTAGAAGTTGTATAATAAAACTGGCATCATTAGTAATTGAGGCGTACTAATTATAGTCTCTGTAATTTAACCAAGGGATTTACTAAACCAATTATTGTCTTTGTCTTTTAAGATGAAAGGTTCCTTGATTGCTTGTTTTTTTATCGTTTCTTTTAAAGTGGTATCAGGGAAAATACGGTGATGTAAGAAGTTTCGTAAAAACTTTTGTAAATTTAACAGGAGCCAATAATCATGTAGGCCACTGATATAAAATGTAGACAATAGTCATAATTAGTCAATGATTGCAAAATGTATCAATAAATGTGTTGTGTTGTCTATAAACCTTATTATCGGCGATCACCATCATCAGGATAGTGTGATTAAAAATGTTCCCAACGGCTGACACCATTATATATATAATATATGAAGACTGTTCATAGCCTAACTATCCAGTATTTAAATATTTTTTATCATTAAAAGTTTCAAACAGGTTATTATTGTTATGTTACTTTTGTACAAAATATTTTTTGCAAGTGAAAATACTTAATTACAAGAGTAAATGATTAAATGAAAAAGATAAAACAAATCCTCAAAAGTATTATACACAATTTACATCGAATTGAAAGAAAAGGTTACACAATGTTTTCTTTATATTTTAAACACAACTAGTTTAATTTAAATCAAACTACACTTATGTAGTTAGTTAAACATGGCTTAAGCTTAAACAAATAAAAGAGCACTGTGGCGACAAAATCACACTGATTTGAATAAAAACCACGAACCACAAAACAAGGATCAAAAAAGATAACTAAACAACTAAATTGTAAGTTATGTTTATAACGCTACATTTACGTACGTTTCGATGACATGGTCATCATCCTCAGAGGATTTTAAGTAGTGTTAAAACCCTCTGAGGATGATGACCATGTCATCGAAATGTACATGAGGGTAGCGTTATAAACATAACTTACAATTTAGTTGTTTAGTTATTGTTTTTGATCCTTGTTTTGTGGTTCGGGGTTTTTATTCAAAACAGTGTGATTTAAGCTGACTTGGAATTTTATTAAAAAATTCTGTTTCGCTAAGGAACTACTCACAAGTTGATTGTCCCAATTAAAAGCAAAGATCTATTATTGCTCTTTGAATTTCAGACAGCTATTTTCAGGAAGTTACTATATTGTTCGGACACAAGTAGTGTCCAGGCATTGAATTACTAGGTACCCTTTTAAGAGTAAACATGGCATACTTTACCTATTTACCTATAAAATATTTAGTAGGTACCTTTGTAGAATAGAATTAATAACTAATGACAACTGTGATCTATACTAAATAATATTAATAAAATTACACCATTTATGTAGTTGATATCATTTGTTAGTAGATCATGATTTAGTAGGTAAAACATGATTTAGTAAAATTAAATTAATTGTGTATTTGTCCTTACGGCCAATAGAATCGATACTTACGTTAAGACAAATTTAATAAAGGCATATTCAGCAATGCAAACATAGCCTATCTATACACAGTTAAAATATATCCTCAAAACAGTCAGTAGTTCTGAGGTGACAAAGTTTCATACTTTCTGTTTGATTAGATGTATAAATAAAGTATAATTTTGCAGATGGAGTTGAGTTTGAGCTAACCACCAAGTTTTTAAGGCTACGAATTGGTGTATTATTTAATCAAATCGCTTAGTTAATAACTTTCTCCAGTCACCATGCATTATTTAGCTTAAGTAGTTTCAAAAATTAATGATTTATTATTATGTCTAGAAATAGTGTTAGTATAATCATAGTAAAGTAGCTAATATGAGTTGGTCAAAGTGAGACATTCTTTAAGATAATTAAGATAACTACTGTATGTTAGACAAATCGATATGTATAGGCCTATAATACATAGATACAATGATGAATATAGTCTCATTATTACTTTAATAACTTTGGTATTATAAATACAAAACAATCCTGTCTGTCACGCAAAATGCTGGCCCAATTGCGTTTGCGATAATATAAAGGTCAACGCTACCACCCTACCTCGATTCAATTGATTTCGTTTGAATCATTTGACATTCCTTTAAAAATCAGGGTATATGATAGTCTGTTTGTCTTTGCTTCGCCGCAAGTATATGCCCTTAACGAAGCGATCAGGGAGCTAAATAAAGTGATGAATACAGCCTCATTAATCACTTTGATAGGTATTTTATATAATGACTAGATATTGTTCATTATGGCTAGACTCAATAATTTGACTGTACTACAACATTAAAACATGTGGTTACTAAAACAGTAAATTTAACAAGTAGAAACATTAATAATTATTGTCTACACATTTTCCGTCATCAATCATCCAAACATGTTGTACATATGTGATTTTAATCTAAGTTTGTGTAGAATAATTTAAATATATTTTTTGTTCGATTGATATCTAAACAATACAGTTTTTATAGATCAATTAAACTTGAATCAGCTGGTCTGATATTTTATTCAATCGAATCTAAACACCCTCCACTGTCAGACTGTACTGAATGAATTAAAACCCTCGAGTTCGACTCTACGGAGACAAATGAGCTTCGCACGTCCCTTGAGAGATATTACTTATTGCTGCTACCCATTTACGGATAATTTCAAAAGAAAATAATTGTTTAAAAAAATAATTGAATTTTAAATAACAAAATTAAAGGACCTAAGTGAAACGGTATTCAAAATTCCTTTAGTTATCTACTCATTTAATAATAACAGCGTTAGTTATTTTCACAAAATTGAATTTAAGGAAATAATAATAATTCGTAATAATTACATTCAATTAATATTGTCTTCAGTCCGTATTGTAGATCTAGCTACAGCGATGTTTCGCCGAACACTGTCGGCCTGTATTAACACATACACTAGTAACACACAAAACTAACACAAACAAAATCAGAGTAAAACTCATCGTTAATATAAAATAAAATGTTTGTGGCCACATTATTACGATCGTTCTTGTCCAGCTGCAGATAGGATACTAGGTTTCTAGCAATAGTATCCTATTAGGACTTCTTCTTATATATATATATACAGATCATTCTGTAAATAAACTCATTACAATTTCACTAGTGAAATCCGCCTGTTTTACCTAAACTTTTCAATAGTAAATTTTAGTTAATGTGTATTAAATGCAAATTACCTAAACAGAAAATGGACGTAGTGGGAAACAAAAGTTAGTAACAAATAAAGACAAACGTTAAGGTGCTATTAGAGGGGCAACGGCAACAAAAATGTTCATTGGTGGCGCAGTTAAACTGTCCAACATCTTTTTTTCCCATAGGTTGAAGTGAGTAGAATTTTGACATGTTTATAGTTAGTAATTGATTCATACATATGAAAAACGATTAAATGCGTAAGCAAAGAATAAGACATCCACTAAACATTAATCCAATAAACCTTATACAAAATACATACCAAGTATCCCAAAAGTCCCACCCACCCTATAATTTTTGTATTAATGGAAATAAACAGATTTGCTTTGGGGATTGTTAACATGAACAAAAAAGGAGTTTTTTGGTGTATCGTAAATTTCAACCCCTCCCCCAAAAATGGGGTATTTTGGAGGTAAGTCGAAAATTTTAAATGAGGACCCCTATTGAGCGACACTTCATTTTAAAAAGGACTTATACCTCCAAGTATAAGCAACGTGCAACAGTTGAATGCCGCATGTTACAATATACAACAAACGTTTCCCATCTTCAAGATGCTTCAAGTCCCGTTCTTGCTGCAGTTGCCTTGGTCTAATCAAATCTTAATATTTCAGCAAACATAGAATCACCGCTTTTAAAACATTGTCTTCATTCGGAAACTACTTTCCTCTAGTATTAGGAGCCTGCAGACTAAACAAATTAAAATAGCAGTTATTTGATCACAATTAATTTAATTCTAGAAAGTTATTAATACACTCCTCAAAACAATTAAAGGATCACTACTTTGTAACGATCGTGTACAAGAATAAGTTTTATGATAAATATAATAATTTGACCTTTGGTAGTGGACAACTTTGATAAGAAACAACAGAGGTTGTTTTTGTCTCTTGGCTTTGGATTAGTATAGATAATTCTTATCTTTTTGTAAACATACCGAAACAGGAATTGAAAAGAGCATGATTCCAAGTACTAACCAGTTGTCAATCGAACTTACACGGTGCAGATTACTCATTTTCTGTTTGGTGCCTCATGTTTACGTACCATGGCAGGTGTTTGAAGATTTCTTTCTGACAATGATGTCACTAGGGTTGTCTCATGGATTGAAGGTGGTGTTTCTCAACGTCAAGTGGGTCAAAGGTTAGATGTAAGTCAATCAGTGGTTTCAAGACTTTGGAACCGCTACCAACAACTAGAGACTGTCCATAGGAGGCCAGGTCAAGGGTGGCGGAGGTCCACTTCAGCCTAAGAGGACAGGTATTTAAGTCTAAGTGCCCTCAGACGCAGATTTTCAGCAGCCAGGGAGCTACAAAATGAGCTAAGTCGAGCAACGGGGACCCAAATTTCCGACCAGACTGTGCGAAATCGACTTCGGGAAAGTGGATTGAGATCTAGACGACCAGTCCAGGTACCTCGGCTTACAGCACGTCACAAAAGAGAAAGAATGCAGTTCGCTTGGACACACAGACGATGGCAGCTAAGGCATTGGCTTAAAGTACTCTTTTCTGATGAGTCTAAATTTACTCTTTTTGGTAATGATGGTCGGGCCAGAGTATACAGAAGAAGGAATGAACCTTTTATTCCCTGCTGCTTGTCTTTAAGGGTCCCATTTGGAGGTGGATCAATAATGGTGTGGGGTGGAATAACACTCAATGATCGTACAGACCTTGTAGTCATCCGTAACGGATCCCTGAGCGCCCAAAGGTACGTTAATGAGGTGTTGGATGTCCAGATACGTCACAGAGCAGAAGCAGGAGGGCACAATTTCATTTTTATGCATGATGGGGCCCGCCCCCACGCTGCAGGGATCGTGCGTCAGTACTTACAAACCCACAATATCAACACTTTGGGGTGGCTCGCTTGCATGTACATGTCTGGGATCAACTGGGAAGAAGCATCCGAAGCCGTCAAAACCAACCCACCACTTTGGATGAGGTGGAAATCGCTCTTCGAGAAGAGTGGGAGCGTTTGCCTCAAGAAAACCTCAGGAGGCTCATAAGAACCATGCCCCGGCGAATCCGAGCTGTAATTTCTGTCCGAAGAGGAAACACAAGATACTGAACCATTAATTGTAATACAAAAACATCTTTTTGTTTACTTTTGATTTCAATAATTAAAGGGTTTTCATTTTGATTTTGGTAGTTCTTTCATTTTCTCACGTATACCCATACACAACAAAAAATATTTCAATAATTTAGCATGGATTTGGTAGCCATTTGCATTGCCTTTCAAAATAATATAACACATAATAAGTTTGTTTACTGTTAAAAAAATTACAAGCTCATAAAGAAGTGATCCTTTAATTGTTTTGAGGAGTATTCTTACCCAATATTGTTGTTATTGCTTTATTTAATTAAACAAATTAAAATAGCAGTTATTTTAGATAACAATTAATTTAATTTGATTTAAGAAAGTAATTAACTTATACAGAAATAATACATTCCTACCCAATATTGTCGTTTTTGCTTTATTTAATTAAACAAATTAAAATAGCAGTTATTTTAGATACCAATTAATTTAATTTAATTTAAGAAAGTAATTGACTTATACAGAAATAAAACATAATTACCCAATATCGTTGTTTTTTGTTTATTTAATTAAACAAATTAAAATAGCAGTTGATATTATTTTAAGATAACAAATGATTTTATTTTATTTAAGAAAGTAATTACTTTATACGAAAATAACATATTCTTACCCAATATTGTAGACTGTGGTTTATATAATAAATTCGACGAGAAAATAATCTCAGACTATGTACAAATTTACATGCTAGTAAAGCAATTTGATAATTTCTATGTTAACTGAAGAGACAAATAAAATATAGATACACCAATCAAACAATTTAAGCGGTAAGAATTAAGATACTTTCATAACACAATTTAATTTCTTATCTTTTTGCTATTTTAAATTGCAAACATGTGAACAATTTAGTTGAGTTATACAGTTACAAAACATTCCGAAGCAAATCAGCAAAATTATCTTGACAAAAGTCTGAAAAAAATTATAAATTTTCATTCAAAGGTGATTTACGATATATTTTATGTTTTATCAACGGCACAAATCGATAAAACTATATTAATAGCTTACGTACATTCTTTACTGAAAAATAAAACTTTATTCATGTAAAATAGGTTAAATATGTCGTAAATGTAATAGTAATTGTTTACGGTCCATTTTGCTGCAAGAATATATACCAATAAAAGTTTATTGTTTGCAAAGATTAAAAAATGCATCGTAGTAACTGGTAAAAATTAAAGCACCAAAACTAAATCTCATTATGTAGTTTTGTATAGTTTTATGATACCTAACTACACGATATGTGTTTAGACCTTTAGTTCTTAAACTTTAAGAACATGATTATTATAATATAGTCACTACAATAACTATTTTTCTGTTTCATAAAACGCACTTGCATCTCCAGGCAGGTTTTGCAAGGTCACCGTAATGCAATCTACATACACAATGAATTCAGCCACAAGTTGTGACGATAAATAATTCATTACACGAACACTGTCAGTAATGTGACCAATTATTGATTTATTCCCGCTCTACCTTCTTTCAATAAATATCAATTCTGTCGAAGGAGATGTCGTCCTGTTCATATTTTTGTCTGCTATTAATGGTTTTTTAAACGAATACTGGAATTTGCCTGACTACTGTTAAAGAGAGAGATTACCAACATTTTAAAGTTTAGACGGAAGTATAAAATTTTGGATATTTTACTCAATTTCAGTTAGATGACAATTCGTTTTTACATTTGTAGTTTTAAAATGGTTGAACTTATTTTTTTTAGAAACGTAAGTATATGTATTTAATCCTTGCTTTTAGTCTGGTGAACCGACTTAGACTTGGCTGTCATTATGTTCTTCTTTGTAAGTCAGCAGTCAAATCTTACCCTTGGAAGAATAAAAAATATTTTAATGAATATAACAACCCTCAATGAACAATATACCTTTTCTACTTTCTTTATGTGACGTACTCTTTTTTTTCTTTTTACTATCCTCAATTGTTATTTAGGCATTTAGGTATGAGTGTTCACTTCATGTATATTAATTAAAATGTGAACTGTGTTCTTTGGGCGTTAAAACATAGTCCAAATGTATAAATTTATTTTGAAGAAAATGGTCATCGTAAATTTGTATATGTTATTCAATGTTTAAAACTCTGTACAAGCGATACAGTTACTTCATCAGAGTTAATCATTGATTGACTTTTAAAGACTGACTGTAGAACCTAACTTATTATTTGTGGAAGACGTTCCAGTATTAATGATAGTGGGTGGTAAACAAACTTATAACACTCCTTCCATGAACCAGATTGCAGAAGTTCAATGGAAACATACAGTTAGTGGGTTGTGTTCTTGTTTTGTTCGGATTTCAGTTTATTACTATTCTGAAGCTTCAAGTTTATCGTTCGCCTATCACATAACAAAATATACTAACCAAACATCATCTAACAGATAACTCATGTAAAAGGATTTTGTGTTACACAAAAATATTTAAAAAGTATAGTAATGGAATTAAAGTTGTTCTAATTTACTAAATTATTTGAAAGTAAAAATCGTGTTTAAAATATTTGTGTAAGTTGCGTAAGTTTAATTCTGAAAAGTAGCCATTTAATAATGATGGATATGGTGTTTTGAACGTATCTGTGGTGTCTTAGTTATCATCATTAATTATCCTATTTCATTTCGAAAAAATTTCAAATATTAATTTTCCTCGTTTATGCAATCATGTATCAAATATTTTACAAAACGTAAAATTTGTCCGATATGGACTAGAATTTGTCCTTTCACCATTGCATCATGTTTGGAGATTAAAATGTTTAATGTCTTAGGATTTTGTTATAAAAGCACAACTTTTCTTTTCTTTGTACTTAGAGCAAAAGCAGAACTTTAATAAGGCAGGATACGTAACAACACTCAAAGTCGACGGGGGATCCATTCTAGAACACCGTTGCAGTTCTTTACGACTACAATATAGGTTGGTAAAAAAACTACTGCTTTTATTGAAAAAGTGTCATCTACTCATTTTATTTTATTTCAATAAATTTATTAATTGCTTAAGTGTAAAATAGAACTAATGTAAAACTAATTTTATCTCTTGTTTTTCTTTCTCGACACCGACTCTAATGCATTTCAGACTCTAACATCTTCAACAATATTTTAAATTTGCATCGTAAGCGTTTCTGATAAAATTGAGTGTAACTTTTGTAAATAATAAACAAATTTTAACCTCAAAGTAGAGGGTAAACAGCATTTTACTTTTTAATAGCTGTCTTACCCACTTCGCCCAATTGCATCCTATGTTCTCTGTGAAGATAATATTGCACTTATATTCATAATAAGTATTATTAATACTAAATAGTAATGATACTATTGAATAATTTGTAGAAAATAAAATAATGCAATACAACATGGATTAGATCATTACAAACATTTACGCCTTTTGTTCAAATAAAATTATTAGTTTAATTAAGTCTCGTATGGAATAAAATAACTAATTACAAATTTATTTTTACCAATTTTGATTTTGACTGAAAATATTTCACCAACAACATTAATATCTGGGATTTTGGAAATTTTGTTTGTTAAATATAACCCTCTACATTTTGTCTTTTATTTTGACAACATATTTTGTTTCATTGAATCTACATTACTTTGGCCACCAAACAAATTAAATCTTTACATGAAAATGTAAATTCAAATTATTATATAACACAAATCAAATACTTATGAGAGGGAGGTAAATTACAATGATAAAAAGTAGGAAGAGTTGAAGGGATGATTGAACTAAGTACTACAACTCTAATATGGAATCTACGAAGGCATTTTTAAATTAGCGTCTCTTTAGAAAGGAATGCAAGGTAATTCAAGAACTTATGGAACTCACGAACAGAATTCTATAATGCTGTACACGGGATCGTTTAACGACTTATCTAATAAAGGCTTGAATATTTTAAATAGTTTTTGAATTCACTAAAAAAAAGAAACTAAACATTAAACTAACGCATTTCAGAGCAATGGAGTTTATCTTATTTAATGCTATCAGAATTCAAAAATGCTGTTTTCAGACTAATTTTGGATGTTATAGACAGTTACCAAGAAATTATGTTTTGAGTTTTTTGTCTATAACTCGGTTATTCTTTTGGAATGATCGTGGAGGGTGCGTGTTTTTGAGCTACATTGAGACCAAAGGAGAAATTAAAACAACTTAATTTTGTTTATTTTACTCAAATAAATATGTAAAAAGAAATTTACATCCTTAAGACTAAATATGCGACCCATCAAGAATACGCAAACAACTAATCCTATACATTTATAAACACCTTTCAAAGGTGGTTAAAAAGCCCATAAGGAGCATTCCTGCAGGAATAGAACCTATCTGGTCAGCTTTGAGCTGGTGTCCTTCATCTTTTTTGTTCAACCAGATCAAGCTACGGTGCGGACTGTGCGGAGGCAGAATGACCTATCTTCTAGATAAGCTCGGTACCGTTTGATGGCTCAGACGACAGCAAGGCA
>JAGFPH010002902.1:87402-142359 GCA_018207615.1 Philaenus spumarius | reverse complement strand
AATCATTATGTTTTAAGTATTTTGCGTCTTAAATGAATTTATATATGGAGGGCTCAGAAACATAGTGGTGTAAGTCAATTTTTTTCAGTTTTGAGTTATACACATGTATGACCTCTAAAATGACTAATCTTTCACTGAACATAGTGGTGTAAGTCTAACTTACATTTTTAGCCACTAGATAGCAGCACCTATTTTGGGTCCTCAACTAAACTGTAAATGTCTTTAGAAACATAATGGAGCAACTTGACTTACACCATTATGATTCACTGCTGACTTGACTTACACCATTATGGTTCATTGCTTCAGACTTTCATCTATAGTTACAAAGTGAAACATGGATGACTCTGATATTGGTGAAATGTTAAATTTTTACAACAGTGATGATAGTGATGCAGATAAAAACTACAACCCATTACAAGACAAAGATTATTCGTCAGGTCAGTATATTTTGAGTTTTTTTAATAATGAAAAACTATGCTAAAACACTGTTGTAGTGTTTTAGGTTATGTTTAGCTTTTTCAAGGTAGGCCTAAATCTGTTTGATTTAGTAATACGATCATCATATTTATGTTTTTGTTATTTGGCTTAGTATTCCTTTAATAGTACTGAGTAAAGATTATGTTGGTTTGATTAATATCGGTCAAAATTTATTATTTTTAGAGTAGGCCTACTACTGAAACATACTAAGTGAATCATTGATGTTTTATTTCACTTTAAAATGGCATAATAAAATCATGTTGCAGCTAGTGTTTTAGGGTATGTTTAGTTTTTTTTCAATGTAGGCCTAAATCTGTTTGATTTAGTAATACGATCATCATTTTTATGTTTTTGTTATTTGGCTTAGTATTCCTTTATAGTAGTCTACTCAGTAGAGATTATGTTGGTTTGATTAATATCAGTCAACATTTATTATTTTTAGAGTAGGCCTACTACTGAAATTTACTAAGTAAATCATTGATGTTTTATTTCACTTTAAAATGGCATAATAAAATCCTGTTGCAGCTAGTGTTTTAGGGTACCGTATGTTTAGTTTTTTTCAACGTAGGCCTAAATCTGTTTGATTTAGTAATAAGATCATCATAAGATCACCACTAGTAGGAAAACTATTTTAATAATAGTGTTAATGTTTTCAGATGATGAACCTATTGACCATACAAAATACTGTCTGTCTACGCGAGCTCGAGAGTATTGTCAGGACACTTTGCAAACTGAAAACCTGCCTGGACCTTCAAGTCGCACACCTACTTCAAACAGCTTGCCTGGACCCTCCAGTCCCATTGAAACTACTAGTAGACCTAGTCACACTCCTCACTTAGAAGTTTCAGGTGAATTTTTAATTATTCTTTGGTTTAAAATAGATTCCTAATGATATTAAATTATCTCAGTGTAGCTTAGCTATTATAATTTCCTTGTGACAACTGAAGCAATAAGTATACCGCAATGCAGGATTTACATTATCTGTTTGTTTTTTTTACAGGTGCAGATGGTAGATCTCACATTCAAGAAAACATTCAAGCCCATCTAACAGTGGAAGTAGCGGCTGATCAAGACAGTCCTGCAGAGGAGTCAGGCATAGAAGATGTGATAGTCCAAGGCTGTCAGGAAAAACCATTCAAACCACGCAAACGGCAGAAGAGTGAGTCGAGGAGGGAAAAGGCAAAAAGGCTTCGAAACAGTGGAGAATCTTACATAAATATTAAGGGTAATATTGTACCACATAAGATATTTGTAAATGTTGACTGTCGCTGTCCCAAAAGATGCTTTGCATCAATCACAGAAAATGAAAGGCGAATGCAATTTGAAAATTTCAATAAAATTGGAGATTTTAGCCAACAAAATGCTTACTTATGTGGTCTAATTCATCAAGCTCCAATTCAGTGTAGGCGCCCACGCTCTGAAGCAAAAGTCGAAAGGAAATGTATGAACTTATTTCACATTCAAAATGGTAATAGCACTGTGCGCGTATGCAAAAAGTTCTTTTTGTCCACCTTCCTTGTCAGTGATGGAAGAGTAACGAGAGCCGTCAGTAAAATAAGAGCTGGAAATATCCCAGGAGAAGATTTAAGAGGAAAGCATGTTGCTGCCCAAAAAATCACGCCAGAACAAATTCAATCTGTAAAAGATCACATTAATCGGTTTCCAAGTTTTCAAAGCCACTACACCAGAAAAGACAACCCACATCGGAAATATTTAAGCCCGGAGCTGAACCTTTCAAAGATGTATAAGCTTTATATAGAGTGGTGCCAAGAAAATAATGTAGACCCTGTTAAAGATTATTACTACCGATATGTTTTCAAAAATAAATTTAACTTACACTTTCACGTGCCTCGGAAAGACACATGTAAAAAATGCGATGAGTACAAGCTAAAGTTTGATTTCGAGCAAAATTCAGAAGCAAAGCAAATATTGAAAAGAGATCATGCCCTTCATTTGGCTAAAGCAGAAAAAGCTCGTGATAGCCTAAAAACAGACACCACTCTAGCCAAAGAAAATGAAAATGTTTGTACATTGACTATTGATTTGCAGAAAGCCCTTCCGTTCCCAAAATTAACAGTTTCAGAAGCATACTACCGTAGAAATATGTATTGTTACAACCTAGGAGTACACGATATGGAGAAAAAACTTGGGTACATGTACGTCTGGGACGAGACACTTGCAAGTAGGGGATCTCAAGAGATATCTGCCTGCCTTACTAAGCATTTAAATCAAAACCCTTCTAAACACATAATTATTTATAGTGACTCTTGTGGCGGACAGAACCGCAACATAAACTTAGCTTTAAGTTTGATGAAAATGACACAAGAAATTAATGACATAGAGACCATTGACCTAAAGTTCATGGTGTCAGGACACTCCTACTTACCTAATGACGCAGATTTTGGAAACATCGAACAAGCTGCACGAAAGCAGATAATCTACTCGCCAGATGACTGGTACAGAATCATCGTAACTGCTAGAAAAACTAATAAATTCTTATTAGTAAGAATGTTTAGCGATGACTTTCTAAAAGCTGAAAACTTACAAAAAGCAGTAACAAAACGTAAAAAAAATATAAATGGAGAAAAAGTCAGCTGGCTTAAAATCCAATGGTTGCGTTTTGATAAAGAAAAGGAGTTCTCCATCCAATATAAGTACACTCTTAATGAAGAAACGGCCTTTGATGAGATAGATTTGAAACGTACAAAACAAGGACGTCCTCAAAGCCTTGCACTCATTAAGCAAGACAAATTGTACGATGGACCCAGAGTAATGACTGCTCTAAAGAAAAGGGACATGCTATTCTTATTAAAGTACATCCCTCCAGTACATCATGCGTTCTTCCGAAACATCAGGAGCAACAATGTCGTGGAAGACATCGGCCCAATTGAAGATTATGACGATGAAGAGAGCGAAGCAGAAACTGGAAATAATTAGTCAAATCAAACAATACCATTATATTTTTAATCTACTTTTGTGAAATAAATTTAATCTACTGAATCATTAAACACAAGTATTTTTAGCAAACCTATATTTTATTTTAACACCTCAACTCTCCATGGTGTAAGTCGTTTTTATACAATCATAGTGGTGTAAGTCAGTATTACCTCCAAAAAACATAGTTTTTGTAGTAAAAATTTTAAAATTAAACAAAATTTATACTTTATAAGGTAAATTTATTGTGTCACCTATTGAAAACCATAAACAAAGTAACTCTCTAAGCCTTACTGATTTTTCTGTAGAGTCAAACGCAAAACCATGAATACTGAAAAATTAGGTTTTTTGACTTACACCACTATATTTCTGAGCCCTCCATTTGAATGCTCACTTTATTACCTTTCCATCGATACCAAAAACATAATTTTTAGACAACCATAAAGTATTTAATTCGCAGTTTGAGCAAAAGCTTACAATTGCGCTCGGAACTACTGGTTCAGTGTGTAACATGTGACGTAGCTGCGCGAGCCGGACGAGTTTACGCTCCTCGATGCACACACCTTCTTTAATACGCCTTGAGGCAAACCAATCTTATAGGTTTATACATGTTATTAAAAAAAGGTTATTAGGTAACCGTTGGTAAAACTTTGACGTCTTTGATATACCAGGAAAATTTAAATCTAATATACAGTTTAAATATGCAAAGCAAAAGTGAAAATATACGAAGATTTAATATATGCTATAAAAACTCAAATACATTATGCACATGGGCTAAATTTATCAATTTTATGGAGGGTTTAATATACATAAACAAAATTTAAAGGAGTTTAATTACTATAAAACCTAATTTTCGTAAGGTTATCAGAGAAAAATTAATAAATCTTCGTTCCGGGATTGAGAAAGTGATCCGGGATTAAAACCACTAATTTCAAATTTAATCATTTCATAATTTACATTTTATACTCAGGTTGAATTTGAAATAGTAATCTAAACTTAGGTAAAGTCGTACTAAAATTATAAGGAATGCTAATGCATTAGCGTAGTACTGTAATCTGTTAAAAATAATCACTAACGATACCAAATGTGTAGTAATAATAAGTTAATATTTGTTTTTTAAATTCTAAGAAAACAATTAAAACATCAATAATTATGTCTAAATTAGGTTTCTCATCTTAAGAGAAACATCAAAGTTAGGCGTTTATATTGAATATAGATGGTAAGATGAAAACTCATTGAAACATCTACTTTTAATAATAGTGACTACATTTTTGACACGCTTTTATTAGCTTGGTATGTATCTATGTAACGGAATCTTTGAACATGATTTTAACCCCCTTCAAAACGTCGGATTGATTTGAAACTTTGCACACTTATCAAGAACCAGTGATGATGCAATAATTTAAATAGTTTGTCCCATTATCCTTGACAGGACCCTCAGGATTAGCGTTTTGTTTTTACAGCTTGACATGTAGGCATGGGCGCCCATATACTATTTTCTCGGGGGGGGGGGGGCTAGACCGGGATATGGGACTTAACACTACTAAGGACGAACATGTGAGCTTGACACTAAACACTATGAGTAGCGGCCGCGCACAGTGCATTGCACGCTATTAGGAGTATTTTCAATACACAGTACATTGCAGCTCATGCTTGAACTCTTGTAAAAAATATAATAGGTTTATGTAAAATCAAACCGCACATAACATTTAAAACATATTTTAGTGCTAATATCTTTGAAGAAAAATACCTGAATATAATTAATAATATACATATTTTCCTTTACCTGGGAGCTAGGGGGAGGGGCCGCGGCCCTCCTCTGCCTATAGGTATGGGCGCCCATGCCTGTATGTAACGGAATCTTTCATAATAATTTTAACCAACTTAAAGACGTCTGATTAACTTGAACTTTGCATACGTGTCAAAGACCGATGACAATACAATAATTTACATACACCCCACCCCCTACCCCCACACCCCCTAAATTTTACATTAATAATTTTAAATCTATTGTCACACAAACGATATACAAAAAAATCGAGTCCCTTGATTACAATTATGTAGGCTACTTTTAATTCCGTTTTGAGACTAAAAAATAAGAAAATATATTACAGTTTAAAATTAACTAAAAAACACGCTTTAAAAGCGAACTGAACTAAAAATTTGAAAATAATTGTAAAAAACCGTGGGGCGCGTTTTACTATATTTTTTATAATAACTCTACTTTTATAAATATTTGCCAATTAAATATTTGTAACATTTTATGAAAAGCACCCTACGCTTTTTTACAATTATTTTCAAAGTTTTAGTTCGGTTTGCTTAAGCGTGTTTTTTAGTTATTTTTAAACTATAATTTATTTTATTGCAAACTTTGTTTAGGTGTAATACTTTAATCACAAATTGAAATTACAATAGTTCAATTAATATTAGACTAGAAATTGAAACTGTTTTTCTAGTAATTATTATTGAATTTTTCAACATAATCTATGTTTGTCATTGCGTGTATACTTTAGGGAAAAAGTAACTACAGTAGTTTGACATCGTAATATAATTTGTGCAATTTATACTTAGTTACTTAAAATACTTCATGAAATTATTTTATATGACTTTTCTTTTAAATTGTCTTTAATTAATTACTATCAGGTAAACGCAGCTTCATCTGCAGGTATGAATGTATGAATGAAATGAAATCGGTTAAATAACGAGCCTTCGTTCAAATAGGTAAATTTTTACATTTTTACCTACATATATAAATAGGTAAGCAGGAAAAATCATGTCTTCCTTTAGTTTGTCACTTATAACGGTAAACGAATGCCAAAAATACAAGTCGCGTCAAGTTACATGAAATGAAGTTGGGATTTATTTGTTATATGTAACTTAAGAACAATGTGCCAAGTTTAAGCTCTCTTGCTTCATGAAAAGTGTTATTAACTATTGTGTATAATTTTCATCGCTTAAACGCAAATAGTTAACATTAATTTTGGTATTTATCATAAAATTGAAAAATGTGCCAAGTTTCAGTTTTTTGTGGGAAGTAGGCAAATTATGTATTTATAATTATGTATATATATAAAATGTTTTATGGTAGTTACCTCAATTATTTCTCTCTTAAAGACGAGTTATCGAAATAATTTTAACTACGTTAGCTCTCTCTTGTGCTAACTCATCCCTATGTCGAATTTGGTCAGTTAAACGGTCAGGGCGTGTCTACTGAACATAAATATCCACGTATTTAACTACGCTTAGGCACATGTTCTCTTATCTATATATATATATATAGATAGATAAAAAATACAACTAAAAATGTTATTCAACGCTAGTTGGCACGACTTTCTTTAATTTGTAAATATTTTGTCCATTTGCAAAATATCAAATTATTATGATATGTTTATATTATTATATGTAGCTTCTTCCGTAACAACTACTTTGATTATTGATCGATTGTCTACTATTTATCAAGTTTAGTAACAAGGACATGTGTATATAACGATATAAATTTTGTATAAATTTACCTGTTCAACGTCTATCAATCTTTGTTATTTATTTTGTATTGTGACGACTGTAGTTTCGGTTTTACACCATCATCTAGTCACATAAATACTACGCACATATCAATTAAATTAATAGTTCACTCAATGTTGAGGTCGTCACAAAGTACACTTAACACAAACGAGTTTGAGTGACACGGTGTATTAATTTAATTTATATGTGCGTAATATTTATCTGTCCGGATAATGCAGTGGTCTACGATATAAATAACAAGGATTGATAGACGTAGAACAGGTAAATTTTAAATAAAGAAAATTACGATGTATGGAAATCATATTTTATAGAAGTATTGTTAACAACACTGATTTAAGACCGTGAAGTAAACTGACAGAGAGACCGGTGAAGATATATTTACACCGGGAGAGAAAGAGGACTTCTGTAGTGGGAGAGAATGAGAAAGAGAGTGTCTAAGAAAGGAGGACTAAGTTGCACACAGGTTGACTAGGTTGAAAAATAATTAATATTAATTTCAAAAGTTAAAAATAACGTTGAAAAGGTGAAACTTAAAATGTTTAACACTTTACAACCTGGAGATTGATAAGAATATTATTATAATTAGCTCCAATGTAACTTAGCACAGTGCGAGACTTTTATATCACGGTATTTGTTTGTCGTTTGAGGAGGACTGATAAATAATAATCAGTCAGAGGATCTGATACTATGTATGATGTAATCATCAAATTATCCTCAAGATAAAGTTTTACTGAATGCTAAAATATGATAATGTAATATTTGTGCAAATGATGATTTTAAATTTAGGCTTTTCGTTTTGCACTATGTTTTTGATTATCTCTTAGTTTACGTCAATACTATATCACCGGTGAATGTAGCGCGTCTGACTTGTAATTTGAATATCAGATTTGCAGGGTGAGACGTACATTAGAAGGCAGAAGGCGAAGTGTGATATAGTCATTAGTATAGAATTGTGTTTTTTTTAAGTAAGAAAGAGTTATTGAAAAATAATCAATATTAATTTCAAAAGTTAAAAATAACGCTGAAAAGGTGAAACTTAAAATGTTAACACTTTACAACATGGAGATTGATTAGAATATTATTATAATTAGCTCCAATGTAACTTAGCACAGTGCGAGACTTTTATATGTTTGTTGTTTACTTTAGTTTGATTTCTTAGACGATGAAATTATTTTCGAAACATCAAGTAAGTATTTAAGGACTTAATTTAATAATTTCTTACCACCCAATAATTATTCCAGCTTATTCAAGTCATTCTGTATCTAAGTAAAATACGTGCAATTATAAACGTTGTTGATTTTCTGCTTACCTAATCATAAAATAAATGTTGTCATTAATTAAGAAACTGTCATTTCCTTAAAGTTAAGCCCCAACGTAGGTTTCGGGTTGAACATTTCCTCTAGCAAGAGTCTGTAGAATGAAAAGTCAAATAAATACTTGAGACTATTGTAAGATATCGTTTAGAATATTTGTGTGCAGATTCCATGGGGGGTTTGGACGTAGTTATTAAAACGCATTGTTTTTGACCTGGACTATTTTTTTGTTTTCAAAAATTGTAACAAATAACATTTACTGGATTTGTCAGTAATGACATTTATATAATTTAATAATAATTTATCACCAAATAACTTTATTTTACTAAAAACATTTTATACTTGTATTTATTCGAAACTGGGACTGTAAAACTGCACCCTTGTGTATTCAATCGTTGAGGTTTTTTATTCATCTTCTTCCTGAGGAGATATTTTATATTTTTACTCTTGAAGATTAATTTCCGTCTACCTAGCACATATTTATAGCATGCAATTGAGAACAATGAGTTTTCCTAAGTACATTATACAATAAAATAACTATAACCTACACAACAAAATTCTGAAGTTACGATCAAAGTTTACTATTAAAGGAAAATAATGATTCAAGTTTGAACTGGATAGGCGAATAAATTGATCGAAACGAGTGAATAAACTTGATCGTATGATTTTAGCAGTAAAAATTAAGATGCTATATAACGTAACATAATCTAGATCCAATCGTTCTAATTATAAATTCAAACAAACGTTATAAGAAAAGAGAGAAACCAGTCTCGAGGTACTGCAGTATGTTTTTAGGTTGCTTAACCAAAGTATGAAGGATTGTTTGTCAGAAGACTAATTATTTAACAAGTAGTAATCCCCCGTGAAAAATCACAGGCAGATTAATTATATACACATCAGAAATACATAATTTAAAAAAATACTATTTGAAAACAACAGACTTTATTTAATCCTACCTAACTATGCTGACGGGGATTTTTAACTCGGTAAATGTGTATAATTAGAAGGATTATAAAACTGTTGGCCTATTTGTAAAATTTGTTATTTAAATACGTTGTTACTTATTTTAGAAAACATACAAATATAATTTTTTAATTGCTTTTTATATCATATTGATATATCAAATTATTTAGAAGTTATTAATATCATAGTGAAGAAATTAATAATCGAATATTATGTTTATAAATGTTAGACGAAGATGTACGAATGTTTCCGAAGTTAAACGATAGGCTTAAAACAAACGATACATTTTTCAGCTTCTTTAAATTTGTATAAACGAATAATATTGATGCTATAAGGTTGTATTTATGAATACAGTTTATAACCTCAAAGTAACGTATTATGGTATACGTTAGTTCTATAACACATATTACAAAAAATCAACTTCACAAGAAATTATAATAATTGAAGTTGTAAAAATATCCCCAAAGTATAATCTACGCTACAGATGATGGGCGAAATTAGCTGTTATATTATATGTTACTCACGTACGTACGGACGTACATTTGCTTTTATAGGAGTTGATTTTATTGTTAAT
The DNA here is from genome assembly GCA_018207615.1 of Philaenus spumarius. Lineage (NCBI taxonomy): Eukaryota > Metazoa > Arthropoda > Insecta > Hemiptera > Aphrophoridae > Philaenus > Philaenus spumarius. The sequence goes on along the minus strand of JAGFPH010002902.1, from coordinate 132,576 downwards.
TTTGATTCAATAGAAATTTATGATTTGTTTCTACGATAGTTTAATTTATTCATAAATTATTATACATCTTATACTTAACAATTTAATTGAAACATGAAGTAACATTTAGTACAATAAATGAAATATTATTTCGTAAATATAATTGTATTTTAGTGTTTCATATTTTATTCTAGTTAAATCCTAATGCTGTACATGCCAACCACGAACCAATTCTAGCAGAAATAACCATAGGAAATAAAACAAAATTTCCCTTTATTTTGAATGATTGAAGCTGGCAAACCTTGTCCTTGTTTTATAGCTTACAAATGCGTTATTTAATAACTAATCCGCCCGTAACTAATCAATTAAACTTACATCAGCTGTTTTGATATTTTATTACATTAAATTTAAAACGCTCTTCTACCAAGAGTATACTGAATTAGTTAAACCCACGTTCTTCTACTTTACGCTGACAAATGAGTTTCATGTCCCTCGAGCAATATAACTTATTCCCGAGACCCATTTGCGGATAGTTTCAAAATAAAGTATTTGTTTTAAATAAAGAAGTCACCTAGTGTAGTATAATGGGGTGTAGTAACTTCAATAAGTGAAACGGGTTTTATTTGAACATCCTACTGTAGTAAAATTAATGATTATTTCATAAAATTGTATTCTATGGTAACTTATTTTTGTTAGCATCAATAAATTCCTTTTCATCGAGGAAGAGCTTCAAAAATATCAACAGGGAATACATTAATTGCATGCAGTATAGTGCAATTTACATTCGATTGCTTTTGTATTTTCTAACAATGTTTTTACTATTGAACTGTACATAATCAGTCCGTGGTTAATCAAGAAAACATATAATATGTACAAATATCACTGATATACTGGCTACATATTTAATTTAATTACATTAAGTAAATTAAATCATTTTAATGTAGATCCACTCTATTAAGTTGTTGGTTCACTATACGTTGAGCGGTTTTTAGTTTTAATTTGAAATGCCACTCTAACTCATAATCACAACAAGATTTCCCAAATATGCCTAACTACGGGGTAAAGTTTAGAATACAAAATAGCATTTCATTCTCCCACTACGCAGTTGACTTACTCACCGTCATTTGGCATGCATTATGTTACCTTAGCATACGACTTCCATAATTTCATTACCAAAGTAATATCAAAGGTCGTTATTTCAGTGTATTATTATAATTTTTTTGTATTATAGAGTATCATTTGTTATATTTTATTCCATCTTGAAAATTTGCGCAACATAAAACACAATCCACCCAACAATGGTTTCGACAGAGTAAAACAGGAATTTTCATGCATACCTGGAATAAAATATACCCAAAACAAGTGTTTTTAAAAACTTACAAACGAATGTCTCTCCCTAATCAATAGTCAAAAACAGTTTGATAGCTGTTGTTAGTACAAAAATATATTTTAACTAGCTGATGCGTGCGAATATTTCGCAAGTTAGTAGTACTTACCTTATTTAAAACATAGATTTAATTAAGTAAATTACGTTTATTTATTTACGTTGATTTAATTTTATTAATTTGTGTGATAGATTAAACTTGAATATACAATTTAAATAATCTAATTAACAGATGTCATGTAATTAAAGAGATTGTTAATAGATGGCGCCTAACTGCTGGCTTATCTACCAACATTTCAAAATGGATAAACGACCAAATGTGTAGGTGAATTTTTATATGTCCCAGCTGCTGACTGGACATGGATGCTTTCAGGCGTACCTGGCAAAAATAGGAAAAGTGGAAAGCCCAGTGAGCCCATATGGCGATTCCGTTTAGGACGATGTTGAGCACACGTTTTTCTCGAAGAAAGAATTGGCTTGCTTACACCGGCTAATATTGTATCAAAGATGATAATAATAAGCGAGGACTCGTGGAACCAGGTTCAGCACTATGCCGAACGTATTCTACGGCAAAAGATTAGGGAAGCCAATGTATAAAACTGTCTCCAGGCAGTAAGGAAATGAAGAAGCCTGTTATGGTCATTTAAAGGCACCCACTCTGAAGTACAGTATTGCTTAAAGCAGTCCCAGAGGGGAGGTACTGCCTGTACAGGAAATGGAGGTTAGGGTATAGTGCGTAGTTACCGGATGAACCCTGATAGTGCCTAATGCATTTCCCTTCAATATGGAAAAAAATAGATGGCGCCTTTCATTACGAACATATGAAGTATAATATAAAAGTTTTTTAATCAATTTTTGTAACGAAACATTAATTTTAAGCTGTTTGTCTATTTTTCGTCAATAGCGGGGAACATAAAGCTTTAAAATGATGCTAGAATAATTAATTTCGATAAAGAATTAAGGAAGATATAGCTTAGCAACAAAAAACACCTTTGAGAAATAATATAAGGATACATAATTATTTCACGTGAACTAGTGAATTATTTATATAAAGAAAACTAATGTACAGTAGACTCCCGATTATCCGCGATAATGGGTGGCTGAACTTCCGTGTATAATCGAAATCGCGGATAGTCCGAAACTTACCTAAAATGCCCTAGAAATAGTTCAAAATGACCGTAAAGCTAAAATAAGTGCTTAATTAATCTTTACAAAAGGTTCAGGTAATAACAATTAATTTAAATATGTACAGTATTCCTTACCTTTATATGTTGAAAAAAATACATAGTCGCCGTAGTATCGCATTTGGGTTATTTTACGTATTTAATTTGTACTTTTTTGGCGATCACGGTATTTTTTGGTGATCGCGGTTAAGCCGCAACGCGGGTAATCCACTCGTGGATAATCGGGGTTCTACTGTATGTATCTAACAGTAAAAGAAAATAATGATTTTAGATTAAACAGAAATGATGAAGATAACCTAACAAAACAAATAATCTCGAGATATAACACGTTTAAAAACAGCAGTATGCGGATGTTTTATTATTTGGATGGCGGGTTTTTATTAAAGCTTTTATTTAACCAATATTTATGATTTGTTTTATGATAACCATAAATACGTATCAGAACAATGTTGCCATTAATTGATAAAATACGTTTTTAATGTCTTTCGAGTAATATGCTAGTTTATACCAACATCTTTAAATTAGAAATTAAATATATCTTGAAAAACGGGAAAAATACTGTTTAAAAAAGCAAAAAAGTTAAATAAAATGCTTACTTATTTTATCTTTGGCCGTATTGTGTACTTAATGAATAAGTTCATATTGGATTACAACTAAATTATTTACCTTACATCAACTTCTTATAATTTCAGATAAGAGCATCGTAAATATAGAATTGTTTAATTAACGTTCATTAAGGTTTAAAAATAAATTACAAAACTGTTTAAATTTAGTATACAAATTTGTAGTACGTGGCCCTTAGTATTCACTTAATTAAAGAATTTCAAAACGTTCAATGCCACAGAGAAAAACTTCTAACCTATTACAGTAATTAATTATTATAAGATAGTTTCTTAGGGTTAGACACTTTCTGGTGCAGGATTCATAAGTTAATTGGCTATAGAAATATAGAACCAAATATTGCATAACTAACTGTTATAGAGTTGTTTTACATAAGTTGGGCAACGTAGATTGAGTATTGGCTTTTAGGCCATCCTTTCACGCCGCAATACCCAGAGATTTTATAATAGATTATAGTATACATACGTTTATGTATTGTATGTCTGCAATTAAAAATGGAAAATAATTTATAAAGATTATAATAAGTTTACAGTTTTACTGTTACACTTAAACAAAATGAATTTTTTTCATAAATATAGAATCGAAATTAACTACTTTAGAGTAGTTCTAAAAGTATAACTCATTCACGATTGATGTAAAAATATCGTAAAAATGAGAAGAGTAAAAAAAATAGTTTTTAAGAATTTAACTATTTTCAATCCTAATTAATGTTTACCAATGACTAAAGAAACATAAACATGTACAATTTCGATAGATATATCTCAAAATCCAACGGTTGCCCACATTCTACTATAAATGACAGAATGAGAGTGAAACAATAGGGGCGGAATACTAGTTACGTGGTCAAATTTACAAGAAGTGAAAGGCAATGAAGAAAAAGAGCTCTACATTGATCAGGCTGGCAATGGGATAGACAGGCAGGGGGATGGGCGGAAAATGGTTTAAGCTTTGACTATGAGATACATAATCAATGGTTTAAGGTACCTGTACACTGCAGTCTTTTTCTCTTGGAGTTGCCCTAACTAGAGCGCTACAAGTGTACACAGCTGTTAGATCACTCTAGCGGAGACCGCTCTAAGCTCTAGGTAGACACAGCCGAGTCGCTAGTGCACACAGTGGTTGAGTTCAGCCGCACTGATCGGTGTCCACCGGTGGGAATAGTGTCCCTGAACGCAAACTGATCTGACATCGGTTAAATGAAATAGCAGACGACTACTTCCGCTCTGATCAGTGATCTGCTCACCGTAACTAAACTACGGTGGATTGGAATCGGTGGCGGTAAAATTAAAATATTAGACTTTAGGAGTGTTCAATACGATGTTGTTGGAATAATCTGTTCATAACGGATAGTAATGAAGTTCATAAAGGATAGTAGAAGGTAATTGTAATTGAAAAACAAACGTTTTATTAAATAAGATGGTGATTATTTTTGTTAATGCTCAAACATAATTATATAAATTAAGTATACAATTTAAGAAAAGACTGATTATTGTGTGTAATATTTGTATTTATTAACTGTATATCTTATGACTTATTATAAATAATTAGGTTTTTTCGTTATTTGTTTAATCCACAAGAGAACACTTTAAAATAATTATTAATACAGTAAATACATTATAAATGTAGGAAAGTAAGTTTTATATTTCGAACTATCTAAATATATATGCCAATGTGCTAAAGTCAAAACATAACATTATAAATTGTAAAACAAGTTTTTAAACATAAAATATGGTTTTAAAAATAACCAAACTGAATTGCGAGTTGCCCTATTTTGTCTCTGTGTGCAAATAAATCGTACAAACGTATTCATAGTACTGGTAATACCAAATTCGCTGCCATAAGAACTAAATTTTAAATGTTATCTTTATTATCGATAGCATTTACAGTTCTAACTCGATGCATTTTTGTTTTCTTATAAATAAAATAATAAATGCTTTCACTTGCACTTACTACAGCTAATTTAAAAGACCGCCACAACCTCTCACTGGTGTATTTTTTGTAAAGCCTGTTCAGCCGCACTCATCTATGATCAGTTAAACGCTACGTCATCTGTCACCGGTCTGATTGATCAGAAATTTACCGATCAGTGCGGATGAACTCAACCAGTATTAGGGCGATCTAAGTAGATCAGTCTAGCTCTATTTGTGCACCAGAATAGACTGAAGTAATCTACGTCTAATGCCTGTGTGAATTGCCATTTGTATTGTTTGTGTTAAGTACTAATTTTTACTATGACTTTGTGTGGAGTCGTGATCGAACTTGTCGTTTGATAGAACTTATTGACGCCAACCTAGAACTGAGGGGTTCACCTACAACCTCTTTGTTCTTTCCATTTTACCTTTATTTTTCTTCAAGACAGAACTCAGTATTACCGCAGCTGCCAAGCGTTCTCTTGAAGCCATATTTAAACAACATATACAACAAACAACCTACCTAGTAATTGTTCATTATCATACATTTCTCACTACACGTACACGATCTAGGAAAACACAGGTTGCTCTAACTGCAACTCTACATAGAGCCTATACCTTCGCTAATGTACATATATACTGATCTAGCTAGCGTGGTATCGCCTCTCTACGAATGAAAGTTGTAATGAAATGTTTCGTAATCTTTAACATAGTTATGTAAATAAAGACTTTTAAAACCAATTTAGTTAACGTCAGTAAAGCAATATTTACTTGTAAAGTTTGTAATAATTACAAAACATGAACTTAAGTCGTTTAAATGTTTGAATTTGGCCAGCTTGGGAATGGCTTGAATCTATTTAGCATACTAGAGTTACAAACATTAGTTTGAAACTTTATCAGTGAGTAACTTTATTTTATTCTTTAGAGGATGTAATTTCTTTAAAAACAATAATAAAAACGCGTTTTAAAAGTTCCGTCTTTACTCTACAATTGTGTAAAAAAAATGGAAGTTTGGGAATCAGCACTGGTAGAAATAATTCTGACAAGTCCTTTATTCTACTCTTGGGGCTGACAAACAACCCCCACCAAAAAACGTTAGTACTTATTTAATTTTAAAAGGTACTAAATCAGTTCACCTAAGCATGACTATTTTCTTAAAAGTTCTCTTATGTCGGACGCAATAAAGAACCTGCAATTACTTTTTAGAATACATTTAGTTAAGGGATGTCAAAATGTTTCTTCTCTTCTGATAACGTTCCGTTTTGCATCGTCATCTTACAGTGCCCATACATGCTTTGTTACAAAGAGGAAGTGTTAGTGCTTTGCCTCTGGTTAGTGTGGTGAATAACGCCATCTCTTCGTAAATGAGAGTATTAAATTAGGTTATTTTTATATTACATAACTTAAAATAAGAAGAATTAAATACCATATAACTTAAAGTTAATACTTTTGTGTTATAATTGCCTAAGTTATAAATAATGTATAGTTATTTCGTCTTTTAGAATTGGGTTTCATTAGTACTACTGTATTTAGTGTTTTATTTAGTTAAGCTGTTCAGATGAAGACAACTTAAAAACATACTTTTATGTTAAGCAAAGAATTATTATTTTAAAGTATATTAATGTTATACTATTTTGTATACTCTTTGCTGTACACCTTAGGTTCAGATTTCTGTATACAAAAAAAATTGGCCAGATGAATTTTGTTATATTTGTTAAGAAAAACGTATTAATTGTAGATAAAGAAATATCAAATTAGAATTTTAGATATAAATACCTAATTACTGTTTTCAGTTACTATAGACACCATTTCTTAATCCCCTATAAAGGACACTTAATCCCCTATAAATTCGTCCCAAGGACCTTCAAGTTGGAGGAAAATATGTAATTCAAATTAGCAGTATGAAATAATTTAGAATCTTGAACGTGCAGCTTTGTGTAAGAATATGTTTTTTAACGAGAATCCTAAAATAAATCACAGTTTTGTTTTAAATTGTAATAGTAAAGTAGTACAAATACCGTGTAAAGTAGTGTATCATTAAAATAAAAATGTATTTTTAAGTTTATGTTGTACTAGTCAGTATACTTCGACATATAAATAGTTGTATAGAAAGTTAATCAAGTCCCGAGATATAGGATAGAATTTACTATCTGGACAGATGAGATTTTACTGCATTGTGTATTGTCTTTCGACCTTGTATTGTGTTCCCAGGTAGACTAGATGGTACATAAAAAGGGTTGGTTTATGTCTGAAAACATTAACCTTGGCCTTATAACAAAAGTCTTCTCGTAGAAAAATGTACGAGAGACTTTGAAGTGTGTTTCTACAAGAGGCAGTGAAAGATCAAAGGCCGACACGATGGACTATTCAACAGTAAATTGGAAAATTGACTTTAAGTAACATGTCGTGTTATTTCTAAATTAAATGAACTCTTTGTCAACAACAGTGTATAGTGTTTTTACTTTTGTTTGTGTTTAGTGCACAGTGATTGAATGATTGTGTTTTAATAATTGAGTAAGGATTATAATGATGAAAAACTTGAAAATGGCTGAGCATCCAAAATAGCCGCCGTAGTAGTACAACAATAAAAATTAGAATACTGGAGATAGTAGTTAAACAAATTATAATATATAGTATGATAATATTCGGAATGGCGAAAACAAGTCGATTAAAAACAATTTTAAATGTTTGGAGTTAATAAACTGTAGTTGTAAAGTTTCTTTTGTTTATTTGGGTTAATTAAAAATGTTTTATTTATTTGTGAAGAATTTTTAATTATTTTGAAATATATTCCCTAGTGCGCTTAACACTAAATTTAAATCAGAATTTAAATTGTGTCTGTTATTGCGTCTTTTAAAATAAGGAACCTTCAAAAATGTCTTGCGAAAATAATTTTGTATTATACTATTGTAAATACTGAGTTCGTGTAGGCGTATCTATTATACATAATATGTATAATATTATGATGTCTAATTGTTAATTATTTTTCAATCAATGCAACAATTCTTTAAAATGCTAAAAATAAAAACACTAAAATTCATGAGTTTAATTTAATTCTAAAAACACAGTTACCGGGCAGGTTTTGTTTTAATGTTTACATAATACTTTGTTATCCATTAATTCCTTTATCATACAAGTTTAATTAAGTTACAAAGAGTAAAATTTTCTCAATTTTGTAAAACATATCGTTAGTTAACTTTGTGATATTTAAAAAATATGCGCTACGAGCTTAGCTTGTGGAACCATTATTAAACTTCTTATAAATCACGTTTTATATAAGTTTGGAAACTTATATAGTGTAATGTATAAATAAAGGTTATAAATACGTTAATTCATTCCGGCGAACAATCCAATGTATTTATCAGTTTCGACTAACTAGTTATGGACTAATCAGTTATGGATAACTAGTTTCGACTGTTATACCGTCATCGTCACTCGTCAGATCCTAGACACTGTTGTTGGGAAGAAGTTGTTCAGCAATTCATAAATTGTTCAGGCGTCGTTTTATTATTGTTCGATCGAATGAATTAAGGTATTTATAACCTTTATATATATACATTAAGTATAAAATTCAGGAGGCTAATCCCACATTATGTTATATAGTGTAGTTTATATTTTGTTTAAGCATGAAAAGTGCATTTCCACATCAATAGCATTGCAATAACTACATCGAAAGCTACGAAACTACATGTACGTCATTTTTCATGAGGATGGAAACTATGTTATACTCATTCCTATCCCTGAAACTATTTGATGGAGGACTACAAGTTCGTGGTCTTTGGAATATGTCTTTTTAGAATTTATTACGAACTATACAAATTTAATGTCACCAATTTTTGTAAATATTATGTACCGTACATAATTATGTTCAGGTTAATTCAGTCCAACAGTTCTTATTACAAGCTTCACCTAATATTAAGCTACCTCACTGTAATTTCGCCATTGGTAGGCCTACATTTTAAAAGTAGCTGACAAAATATTATTTATTTTAATTATAATTTAAAACCGTTACAATCGCAATGAATAGATAATATACGCATATAGATAGTGATACAAATTTAGTTAGGTGACTACTTGACACAAACACGCATCCTTTATATATTATTTCTCAAAGGTGTTTCTTTGTCGCTAATTCAAAGGTAATATCTCCCTTAATTCTTCACCAAAATTAATTATTCAATCATAATTTCAAAGCTTATGTTCCCTGATTTTGACGAAAAATAGGCAAACAGCTTAAAATCATGATTTCATTACAAAAATTTATTGAAACACTTTTATATTATACTTCATATGGTTAGTAATGAAAGGCGCCATCTATTAACAATCTGTTTAATTAACATGATAGCTGTTAGATTGTTTACATTGTATATGCAAGTATAATCTATCTCACAAATCAATCAAATTAAATCAATGTAAATAAATAATCGTAAGTTACTTAGTTAAATTGATGTTTTAAATCAGGTACAGTAAGTACTCCTAACTTGCAAAATATTCACACGGGTAAGCTAGTTTGGTTTATTCGCCTTAATCACGTTCGTAAAAAATAGAAAACATCTACGAGGCAGAACTACTACTCATACCGACATACATGCGGTAAACTAAATGTTTATATTCCTAGTCTGAAATTGTGTAATCGTTCTTAAAACTTTGTGGTATTTGCATAGGCCTACTAAATCCTACACTTGTTGATCCAGCGAACAATCTACCGAAGTATTTCTCGTCCCCTAAATCGTAACTGAGTTAATGTACAAGCAATTCCAAAATGTATATTCATTTATTAGTTATATTGGTATTTTTAGTGTTAGTTACACATAACCCTATATAAGGTTTATATAAAATATTTTAACGTTTTGAAATGCATTTACTAGAAAATAATTTTTAAAATTATAAAAAACCTTACAGTTTGCGTTCCTTGTTCAGTTCTGCTGTAAAGCGACACATTATACAAACACAATATTATATTTGTTGCTATAATATTCACAATGCTACCATCTTCATCATAGAAAGTGTAATTTAAATGTTATGAAACTTAGCAAACTTTGATTTCTTATTGACTTAGATCCAATGTACATTTTTACTACAACCAAATGTTCAACTTAATCAGCTGGGTCCGTACAAGTATTTATTAGTTGTTATGGTAACTAAAACTAATTCTACTAATTAAGCCATTTTTGTGTAGTGTATTTTTAGTACTAAAGTCAAATTATTTGTAAAAATAAATAAAGCCTACAATATCCACATATATATGATTTGTTTGATTATGTTTAGTAATTTAAGAGATTCCCTCAAAAATCTTCACAAAAGGATGTATAAACAAACAATAGATTTAAAAAAAATAATTATATTATTACTATGGATAGTAAAAATGTTAGAATTTTTCGCTAACCGCGTATGCACTGCTCCTGTTTTTGTAAGGCTATCTGAAGTTCGTAAACAAGTTATTATTTTTAAAAAAGCTTATATAGTAATAGTTAGGTATGTGATGAAATATACGCATTTTATAAATTAGTCAGCAACTAGGGTAAGAAAACCGATCCTAAAGAATAAAGACGAATGCAGATTTGTCTATACAATGAAAAGGATGGGTTAGAAGTTTACAGTTAGTACGTATCACAAGGCTTGCATTTTTAGGTAGTAGTATAGTCCTTATATATGATTTATCAAAGGTTTCTTTTTCGCTTAGCGATATCTCCCTTAATTATTCATAAAAATTAATTAATCAAGCATCATTTTAAAGCTTATGTTCCCCGCTATTTATGAAAATTAGACAAATAGCGTAACATTCATATTTTCGTTACAAAAATTGATTTAAAAAACTTTTATATTATGCTTCATATGGTTCCTAATCAAAGGCGCCATCTATTAACAATATGTTTTCACTAAAATGACAGCTATTAGTTTAATAATTGATTGTTTACATTCTATATGCAAGTGTTATAAACTTTTATTTATAAACCAATATAAATAAATAAACCTAATTAACTGAACTAAATCAAAGTATTAAATCAGGTAAGTACTCTTAACTTGCGAAATATTCCCACGTGTCAGCTAGTAAAATATTGTAATAATGCAATGTAAACTATAAACATTTATCAATAAAGTTAAATCCATTAAAAAAATAACTAATCCTATGCTACAAATGATGAATAATATACATTATATGTAAAGGGTAATTTATAACATCTTAAACCAATAAGTTTTTGTCAATGAGAAGGTCCCAGGTATAATGAAAAGCTTCGGAATAAACCAACAACCATCATTAAGATGAATACATTACGTTTTGAAACATAACAACTAGTATACAAATTATGTTAAAAATAATAATAATGACCAAGATTTAGATTTTGTTTTACTTAAATATTTAAAAGAATGCAATGACGCAAAACACTTTGAGGGCGGAGAGACTGTTGTACTTTATCCAGTCACGTGACACACTCGGTGCGGATTGACCTTGTCATTCGAGGTACTTACACCTCCTTATTAAGACAATGTTAATTGCGACAACTCCTGTGTAGAACATTGTAACTGAACATAACAAACGGAAATAAAATATACGTACGTTGAATGTACACACATTATCAATAACAACCAAACACCACTTAGTGAATTGATAAATCACTCGCTGAGATATATGTTCTGAATATATGTAGACCCATAAAAATGAATCTTACCACATAGATGCATTAGAAATAGATATAACCAATTATAGGTTCAAACTGTGTGTGTTTTCCGTATTATATTACAAATTTCTAGATCATCAAAATAAAGTTTAAGTAAGTTAATAAATATCTCTATAGATTGATTTATTAGACGGCGACCTGCGCGGAAAATCTTGCTCATGTAGGAGAGGTAGGTGAAGGTTCCCCACCATCGCGCACCTCGTGCGTCGACGCAACCCCATCCCCCAGTCATATCCTCTTTTCAGATCTCAGCAGCGAATACGAGGTGCGCGGTGGTGGGGAACCTTCACCTACGTTTCCTACATGAGCAAGATTTTCCGCGCAGGTCGCCGTCTAATAAATCCATCTATAACAGTTATGGTTTGATTTACATTAAATTGAATGAATAAATATATTTTATATTTATACAAATGAAAACATAAATTTTAAATCAGAATCCCTGAAAACTTACTTCAACATAAATATGATGTTTTATTGTATTGACGAAAAGGTAGAAATTGATTTAAGTAAAGTAAATAATATAATAGCCTCCCATGTTATTTAAAATAAATAAATAAAAATCCTTACAACTTGCAATAATTAAATCAAAATATATGAGTATAGCTAAGCAATTAGAATGTAATAATAATTAACATTAGTTTTGAATTATTTTTGTTTTATAAAATGTATTGAATTAAATTATAAATTGATACCAAAATAAAACAATTGATAAGATTTTTAGTAACATTTAGTAACACAAGTGGAAGTAACAAATAGAAAAGCAAAGTATTTCTTTAAACTTATTCACCAACCTAAAACCAATGTTAAATATTCCAGTTCCTTAAAATTAATTTTCAATTTGTATCCCATCTTTTAACAAAATCTTAAAATATTAAGGCATAATTCCAGCTTACTCTAGTCATCCTCGGAAACGCTCAGATTAGTCCTGGGGCGAGATAGTCTCTCTCTAAGGGTGGCCTGTAAGTCCTGCCGGAAGCTTCATAGGAAGTCCGGCACATTGTTGAATTGAAGACCCTAGCTATACTTCAGTAAATTATACGTTGTTTGGTCTCATTTTTCTTGTAACTATGTGTAGATTATAAATATATTATATTTCACCAAACACGTCAATTAGGCCTGTATGGATTCACGAAAAAAGGTTTTGAAAATTTTCTGAACAGCAACCCCCTTTTCGGGAAAAAACCCAAAAATCAGTTGTTATTATTATTAGCTAAACGAGAATTTTCAGAAAGATGCGGTTGTTTGCATAATATGGTAGGGTACACTAAGCCAAATTTTATCAAATTAGTTAGATCAGTTTTTTTATAAAAAATAATAACTGATTTTTTGCTGGGTTTTGGCCAAAAAAGCTTTTTTTTCCAAAATTTTGCAAATAACCTTTTTTCGTGCATCTTGTTTTTCAGGCCTAATTAACAAGTCTGGAACAAATTTGTTCGAAATCGATCGAATAGTTTTCTCTCTAGCTTTGTATACATACAGACAGACATTTTGTAAAAACCACTTTTTTGGACTCCCAAAACGGATATTTTCACAAAATCTCAACATCAATTTTTTTTGCGATCACCATACTTTCTCTAGTATAGTGAGAAAGTAAAACAACCAGTTATTTTAAATCACATTATTTTGGTTAATTAATTATTAATTATACACTTTATACTCAGTTTTTAAGGCGAACGTTTCACTGAGGTGGATCTATGCTGCGCACGCCGAAGTAATTGCTGCGTGATCGACCAACCAGCAACAGTTAGAATATCCAACATAGTTGCTGACCTAGGAAACCTCCACGTTATATAAATATAATAAATAGATTATTAATATTATTCTAATCATGGATGGATCCACATTGACAGTGAACGTGCTATATGGCTTGCGCATACAGAATACGATGAAGTCAGGATTTAAGTAGACAAGGGGAAGTAACGCTAGTTTTTTATCTACATAAGTCCGTCACATTCCTTTCTCGGGGCTCTCTTGCTATTAGTAGTTATAATTTCAGGCCAGCAAAGAGAGTAACAATTGAACAGGTACAATTGAAGTAACAAATATATTAAACAACTACCGGTACCAACTTTAATTCCACTATCTTGGACATATAACTGGAAGGATTTACGGTTTAGATCATCCTGACACGTCCAAAAGCTACTCAAGAATCGTAAATACATCACTTCGGCTAGAGAAGTTACGCGACCAATATCCGGCACAATCACTCATGTGAGAAACCCGTCACAGCTAAAACTTGCTCAACTATTGTTCGATGAAGAATTATTGCTTGACACACTATGCCAATGTATCTCTCACAAAAACTTTAAAACAATATTGATTGTTGTGATTGCAATGTCACCAATTCTGTTTACTTGGAGTTCATTTTCCCATATTAAGGATTGCACACACGCTGTTCCGAAATATAAATAATATCGTGTGATAATTATATGAAAAATAAGGAAAGATTTTAGGGTTTTCAAATGTTAGTTGTAAAGCTTACATTACAACTAATAAATATGTAGTGTTTTGCCCATGTACATACCTTTATTTTTGATTGTGAAATAATTTGTTTCTATATTTTAATCCTACTGTTCGCTGTATATTTTATAACTAAGTAGTTCTTAACTTTTATTGCCATCCAATAAATAAAAGCTTACGAATTTAAAGACCCTAGTTGAATGTAAGGTTCATTTTAAGAAACAAAAACTTCCTGCTTTCCTTTGAAGGATAAAACATCTCATTATTTTGAAGAGGCTGTAAGTATGAAGTCAAGTCTTCAAGAACTGCGGTCAAAGAAAAAATGTTTTATTTAGAAAACATAACTAGGTCTCATCCTTTGAAAACGAACAAAAGATAAATTGGTTTAAATCAATGTAAAGGCATTTTACTTCAGTGGTCGTTTCACTGTCTGCATATTTATTCAAACAGTTATTATACTGGGTGGTGTAGCCTATAATAATTAATTAGTCATTTATAATTATGATTTTGAAGATTATATTTTAAAGTATATTTGGGTAGTAAATTATAAGTAAACGTACATTATTCTCAAAAGGTTTAAACTTAGTTCACCTAATATTATCGCATATAGTGTTTGGTTCTGTTAAAACTTCAAGGAACCGTTTTATGAAATTGTTACAATATTTATGTACTATGTTGTAGAATTGTATTACACTGATCAAAACGTTTACTGTTCCAACTTACCTATGGTGTTTCCTCTTTTTGTGATGATTTTAAGATTAATTTAGGAAATTTAAAACAATTAAACTAGTTTGTAAAAAGCTACGCATATGTACGTAAACCTCGAAACTGGAACATGGGGCTATAAATAAATACTCATTACCAAATAAATAAATGAAAGCTTATGTTATTTTTAATAAGATTAATTATTCCTTCTGATAATACAAAATATTAAGTTAGAAAATTTGCCGATTTACAAAACATTCACAAAAGATTGAAGCATTATTTATACTCATTTTAGTGTATAAAGGTATATAATACTAGGTTCTGTTAAAAAATTGTAAATTAATTATTTAAATGCAATTGAATGCAACTAAATTTGACAGTACTAATATTAAGTTCAGAGCTAATTATACAAATACATTAAAAAAAACAGTTTTTGACAATACAATAGTAATTACTTAATTGATCTATCTGGTGTAACCTGTTTCTATAAGGATAACCATTTGCTAAAATAATAAAATATTTGTGGATCTTAGATAGAATAATGTTAAACTTAAACACTTTTATTTATGTGAATTTTAATCTTAACATGATTTTTTTGTTTTGTTAAAAAAATTGTGATTTTGATGTTTTATATTTTGTAAAATTTTCTTAGTCACCAATCCCAAAGGGTACTTAGTGAACAACGTAATGGTTAACAGTGTGATACTGTAAAATATAAAATTTTAAAATAGCAATACACTTTTAATTTACTAGTTTAATATATATTGACGTGTTTAGAGACTGACAGATTTAATACTGTATTATTGAAAGTCTCCCGTAGAGATATTTAAATATGTTTATATTTACTACATTTTTCTTAGCTAAAGAAAATCAAATGTCATTCAAACTGTCTGGGGTGGATTTTATAACAGCTTGTGTTATGATGCAGAATAGGTCAGAAAAGAGAAATGTTATTGTGTAAGTAAACCTGATTTACCTCGAGTAAACTAATAACTATTGGTTTCTTTTGTGTAAACATTTCTCTTTTTATTACATTACTGTACGAAGGGAAGAGGATATGGGTATGACCTAGAACTTCAGAACAATTTATCTTTGCTCTTTCATCGTACAAATCTTATAACTAGGAAAGCAACAAATCCGGGTATAGTATCTAGTAAAAGATTTCTATCGACTTATCTTTGTTTCTCCATACTTTAGATTGAGTAAATTTCAAAATAGTTGTATCTACCAACGACATATTTTATTTAATAAGCTACCATTGTTAGTTAGACGGATGTCTGAAAGCAAATTCCTAAATTAAAAGTTTATAAGTTTGTTTTAATTGACAGTGTTCAATTTAATATTATAAATGTGTAATGTTTTATTTCAGAAATAAATTTTTATTTAAAATTAGCTAAATGATTACTTTGGAATGTAGTAGTGTTTTTTTCTAACAAACTGATAAATTTTCAAAAGCTTTTACTTGCAATAAATTCATTACGTGATCTTTTTCCACAAAACCTTATTTTATAAAACAGTTATATTATTAAATTAAACAAAATCTCTCAATGAATACAATAGACTCAAATTAATGGTTCAAACTGACTACTTCAGAATGTATAGCGGTTATTTTCTTCAACTTCCTTTCTTCTTCATTGTATTGCGCTCTTGTATAAATATTGTATTTACACTCTTGTATTAAGTATAGACTTTATTGGTACAGTATATATAGATTCTACTTTTAAGAATATACTTTACTGGCAAATATAGATTTCATTCGTAAATATATATTTTACCAACAGACTTCACTAGTAAATATAAAATTCACTGATACATATGAACTTCACTAATAAATATAGACTTCACCAGTAAGTATAGATTTCACCAACAAATAATATAGATAATTATTAGTATTATTTTTTTTTTTTGAGATGTGAGATATCGACCAATATCGGTAGATATCAGGGTAGCTCAGATGGTTGAGCATCAGGACGGAAACCTGAAGGTCCCGGGTTCAACTCCCGGTCTTGGTCTATGTTTTTTCACTTGTAATTAAATTAAATATCCCTTGCTGAGGAAGTGTGTAAGCGTAAAAAAATAATAAAAAAAAAATAATAATAATAACACCACTGTAAGCTGCGAAATAAGAATTGAGATTTTCTTAAATGTCGTATACACGAGGTATTCAATCTGTTAATTCAATAATTGCAGTAAAAACCGCACAGGTGAGATAACATCGACCAATACCGGTAGATATCAGGGTAGTTCAGATGGCAGAGCATCAGGACGGCAACCTGAAGGTCCTGGGTTCAACTCCCGGTCTTGGTAGTGTATATATTGCATTAGTAAATACAAATATCACAAAAAAAGTTCAACTTCACTTTTAAATATAATCTTTAATAGTAATTAATTAATTATATCAAGACTGTAGAATACAAGGGCTGGTCCACTTGTTTCATGTTAGCGCGTGACGCCTGTACCAACCTTCCTCTCGCCTCCCTCCTATGTGACGTCACAGTGGTGCCATGACGCGCTGTGCAAGGACCATGCAAGGACGGCTCGCCTTATCTCTCATGCATTTCCGCCCAAAATCCCCTCTCAATTTTTCCCGCTTAGGCAATAAATATTGACATAACATAATTTATTCTCCGTTGTCATTTGTTTAAAGACCTTTGTTCAGTTCGGGTAAATGTCAACGCAATGCCTATATGTTCAGTGGCTACTTGTAAAAATAGTTCGAAGAAAACTAATTCGGTGATTTATCATGGTTTTCCAAAAGATTCTGTTATTTGTTCGTTATGTGTAAATAAATGTACACGGAGTGACAAAATAAACACTGAACATGCAAGAGTATGCGGTGATAATTTTGACGAAACTTCGTACAAAGATTCTGTAGATGTATTCTATAGCCCTGTAATTATACGCTTCACTAGTACGTACATACTTCACTGGTAAATATAAACTCCACTAATAAGTATAGATTTCTATTTTTAGATTTCACTCACTTAGAATATTTATATTAATTTATTTCGAAAAAGTTTACACAATTGTGCATTAAAAATACACGAGTGTTTCATTAAAAAAATAAAATAAAAACTCACTGAACTTTTGTGTACTTAAAGTGAATACAAATTAACTATTATTAATATTGTAAATTTAACCTTTACTTGAATAAAGAGTAAGATAAAACTTGGTTTGTAAGCTAATTGCAACCGATAGTAATTCGCTACAGTGAAGATGTTGGACATGTGAACATGGTGGAATATATTTCTTCCAGAAATGTTTTTTCACGTATTTCATGGTGGAGCAGAAGACATAATGACATCCGAAAATCTTTTTCTCGACAACAGTTTTTCATTTCAATCGCATACTTTTCTTTTAAGGTAAATCGTCACCTACAAATCAAATGTTTATATTTTACTAATCTATCTTTTATTTACTTCCTAATAAATAAAGCACGTTATTTAGTTACTTCAATCTAATTCATTTGTACTTGATAGAATAAAACATGAACACCGAATCTCACAGCTAATACGTTTATTAACTAAAACGCTTACTAATAACGCGTTACTAATGTAAAGTAGTTTTAAGCCCAGGTCCTTTTAGATTTGTACACATACTGGGTACAAAACACTGTTAGGTTAGAGGGACAGTTGGATTATTGTAGCTGGTGCATCACTGATGATGAAGTCTTTGTCGTTGAATCGAGTTTGAGTTAATAAACGTATTGGTTAGATTCTGTGTTAAAGTTGTATTTATTTATCAAGTAATTAATTTGGTTCTAATTAGTGAAATTCTTGATTCTAAATGTCTTTATCTTCATACAGATTTGTCGAGATTTTGAAGGAAAGAATAAAAATTCTTTGTGAAGTATAAATCTTGTTATAAAAGACTTCGCTCTATTACATTCGTATAGTGATCATCTGTATGCAAGACAACTTAGTCCTTAAGTGGTTTACTGAATTGCATGCGTCACTCAAAACGGGATTATTATTTGAAATCTTATTTGATATGGTTTGCTGCTATAGCAGTTCATGAAATTTGAGTCTTAAGAAATACCTATACTAATTAGTTTATATTTGATAAACAAAGTGAAGCTACAGAAAACGAAACTACAAAATAAATAAGATAAAGTTCTTTCTATTTAATTGAAAACAGAACAAAATATTTAAATTTAAAAACCTTCTGATAACATATAATTAAACACATACAATTAGAAAACGCAATTAGTTATTGGAACGAAATTCCTTAACGCGGACTGGTAGTACATAAATAGAAAATGTAATACGTAACGAACATAAGTGTTGTTAATTGGTTGCTATGACCAATTATGTAAATACATTCAAGAAACATGTGTTTTGGTTCATCAATTTAAATTAAGAGACGATCGGTTCCGTCCAGTGTAATTCAGATATTATCGTCAAGCGCTGAAATAAAAAACAAAAAACAAAAAATGTTCGTTCATCAGTCTAGGCCTAACCTAAAATTATTGTGTGTATATTTAATTTATTTTACCTACCTTAACGGCAACATACATACAATAATTTTAGGTTAGGCCTAGAAAGTAATTTTAAGTCTAGGTTAAGTCTAGTAATAACACAGTTCTAAGGTTATTGAAGTAAGATAGAGCACACGTTATGTATATACAAAGGTAAGATCAATCTTTATTAATAGTTGTGCTGATAAAAAAAGGCACGTATTTCAGTACTACTCACTTCCACCTGAACGCATTTCTCGGTCTTGGTAAATTTTTGAAACTGTAAACAGTTATTCAACTTTACTCAATATTTCTTTCGTAATAAATTAGTACGATGCCCACAACTACACAAACATTATGTTTCTCAAACTACCAACCTTTTACCGCTTCTTCGTTAATACTTTAAAAGTTTGCAAACCAAATTAAAAATACACCAGATTGTGATTTATGTCTAACTAATTTTGTTTTAAAAGAATTAATTATCAGAGAATTGCAAATATTTTTTGTTTTGCAGACCAAATACGTTCCGGAACATCGAGACAAAAGCTTTGAAACATTAGTGACTCCACGAAAACACTTAATATTAATGTATTTGTATTGGTTTTGTCAATAAAGTTCTAGGCCTAGTTGTTATTTGTCTGAGCAAATACGAGTATAATTAGTAGAACCAATAAACGGCAGACTGAAATAAAAATAGGTTGCAATGTCATTGTAGCTATTTAATATTAAATCGATTACGAACAAATGAATGAAACAAGAACAAAAGGAATAATTATTACAATGTCATATTGAAGGCAGTAATCAGGTAGTGCATTATTGATCGTCCAGACTGCAATGTGTATTTAGATTATGGTGACATAATAGAAGAACGTGTCTGGAGATCAAGTGACATTCATGGGCCGGAAGGAGTGTCTTAAAACTTTCAAGAGGAATTATTGATGGAGCATATTGTAAAGAATGTATTGTGGGATAAAGACGTAAAACGTATTGTAAAGTTACCTACAATATTTGCTAAACTATCATACATTGGGGGAGAATGTGCATATATTGTTCCGTAGATCTACCATAGTTGTGTATATACACATTTTATACAAACATAATTCATACAACTACTCTCTTTATCTTGAGCGTATTCCGTCACTCATCCACAAAAAAAAGTCAAACCATTTGTCAATTAAAATTTTTAATCTATTTCACCCATAAATAAAAACATCATTTGACTTTAGCATCCCAATTAAATATACTTGTCATAGAAATATTTACAACCATAATACAGATGGTCAGCTAAAAGAGCTCCAGAACTTCAAATTATTGAAATTATTTTGTTGATTTATTTAGAACATCAACTCTTACAAGTTGTTATTTGAGATCATTATTTTGATTCTACTTTGGTCCATCTCTCTAACTATGAACGCTTCCTAACCTAAACCTCACTCTAACAGGCACCATTATTATCGTTGAATACCGTGAAAGCAACTTGACAATTCGAATTAATAGCAATAATACCACTACTTGTTCTGTGGAATGGGGAAAAAAGCGTTATTAGGACTAATAGAAAACAAAGCTCACATGCGATTAAAACAAAAATATTTTGCTTTTAAACAGTAAATTATTTTATATACATTATAGTTTACACATATTCCAATTTTAAATTTGATTTCACTGTTTTTGGTAAGGGCCTTTTAAATCTTGCACTGTCCCAACGTTGAGTAATCATAGAACATGACCGTTTATATTTATATAAAAATGCACAAGCATAAACTATCTTAAAATATTATGACCTTAGTTTCTGCAGGAAAATCTTTGAAAAATGTGTTATGGTGTGAAAGATCTTACGAAAGTACTTATTGAATAAACCGTATACGTGAAATTTAGTTAATTGTTATTATTAAATTCATGTTCGAGTCTGTAATTTTTTCCGAACTGTATGTATAACACACAATTTGTGTTCATTACAAATTTTTGATATGGCGTAGTAGGAGAGGGAGGGGTTATTTTTGAGCCTAGCTAACGATTGCCTTAGCTGATTTTTATTTTCTTACCACAGAAATTCATGGTTTTAAAGAGCTTCAATTTGACGTATCACAAGCCGTATGTGTCCATTATACATTTTTCAGTTGGGGAAGGTATGAGGGGGACGGGGGGGGTCATGGGATTTTGTAAATACGTTTTCTGAGGTTCCCCCTGACTATGAATAAGTGTCCCAAGATCAGATTTTGTATATCTCTTTCCGTTTTTATTTTGAATAATTGAGGTTATAAGTTTTAAAAAATTCCCTGAATATATAATCTGCACAACTAAAATGTTAATTTAGATGAATAAAGTAATTAGTGTTTTAATAAAGAATCTACTCGTAAGTCATTTTAATATAAGTTAACCTTTTAAAGAGCAAACAATTAATTTTTTAAATGGGTATTTTCTATGAAAAGATATATTTATATTTTATTATTTTTATTTTAACTTTTTTATGTTTATATATTATGTTTATGATTTTTATTTTCATTGGATGGAATGTAAAATAGTTTAATATATAAACATATGCATTTAGTTTGTAGGCCTATTCATCAGTTATGATTCATCCCAGAAATAATATTTAAAGTGGAGCAATAAAAAAGCGTTTATAATTTTCTTACTGGCTGGACCTAAATAAAATTATCTTGCAAAACACTGTGTTGGGTGCAGTTCAAAAGAATTAGTACTAAATTTGGTGCATTGAATTTGGTTTCATACATCTTTATAAAAAAAGACTTTCTTTTTGTAGTTGCCAAAGAAGACTTTAATATTGTAATACAAATCTTGGGTAAATAAATCTTTTCAGAAAATGTTTAAGATTTTGATTCTGTTTCACACTATCACCTTTAGTAACATCCTCGACTTGTTTTGGGTTTCTAGATTTTTCTGCGACATCTGGAAGCATCTAATTATTTTAATTAACATCGGTTACAGTTATTTTCGTATATTTTGAAGAAAACCTCGTGAAAGAAGAAGATTTTGATTGCAGACGCAACTACTCAGCTGGATAAATGAAATCTACCGCTATTACAAATTAAATTCCATTTCTAGGTCGACGTCAACCCACAAAGATATTCTCGCAACCTGTTACATCCTGCGGGAAGCCAAAGCGGTACATATCCGTGGCATTTAATAAGGTGCTGACATTACAATTTTTATTCATCCTGACACTGTATTTGATATATCTTTGTTTTTGTGTTATTATTTGATTACATATAATATATAAGACTTTATCCGAGTAATTACCTTTATTGGTTTCTAATTTGAAATATATGCTTCATCTTTTTTAAATGATTTTTTAATGTTATAAAAACACTATTTCTAGTGATAGTCGTTAACAAAAAAGTTATATAAAGTTCAATTAGTTGATAGTCTGAGTATGAAACACAAAAACTAAATTGCTTTGGCTTATTGAGCCAGAAGTTAGGTCGAAGGTCATTTCTTGATCCCAAACAAATATAAATCCTTTATTTAGTGAATGATTTGCTGGAAAAGTTGTATGTAGGTCATCTTTTTACATTTACACCCCTCGACTTCGCTGAGAGAGCTTGGTTTAAAGTTCTGCGGCAACTATTTTCATATGAAGAGCAAGTCCCAAGATTTAGATAGTTTGTGTGGCAAAACAAATTTCTTGGTTCACGTGTTTTAAATGTTTTAAGTCAAATTCTGTAATGACATAAGCCTCATACACTACTGAACCGACATGGTGTCGTTACAAATCAGCATTACAATATTCCAATTTTGGCTGAAACCTTTTACCATAAAATATATGTTGGTGAAAGTATTTAAGAAATTATATAAACAACATCAATTTGTTTATCACTATCCAAACGGAAAAATATGGCTAAAACTTGTGGACCTGTGTAACTATGAATCTAATTTTATAAATAAATTTTGAAGTTTAACATGCAGATAGTTCTTATACTTAGGGCATATTTGTAGATTTTATTGTTGTAACGTTATTATAAATTTAAGTAGGTAATATGATGTCTGCAGTAGCTCATTTATTAATATTAATATGATTATTGTTTACTGTATTTTAAGTTAATCTTACGTAATCGCTGTAAGCTAATGTCATTTACGTTTGTAACGGAGATATTGGTGAACACCAATATTCCAAAATTATTAAAACAAAAATTTTAAAACATAAAAATATAAAATTAATTCAAAAGACCAAGTTGATTAGAGAAACAGGATATATGACAACACGTGCAAGGCATTGAATTTCACCTAACAGCAGCAAAGGCATTGAACTTTACAAACAGCATATTAGGCATTGTACAAGTGGTCTACGTGTGAAATTATGCACATTCGGTAAATTAATTCGGCAATACTTAATAACCAATCAGAGCAACAAAATTGACTTTCAGAAATTAACAAATTCAAATGAACCAATAAAAGAGAGGCATGGAAGTACAAAGAAGGAAGTGGGAAATCTGGGTGAGTGAACTGGGGTCTGTCCAAAATTAATCTTCAAAGAAGGAACACATAAAATAATCAATCAAGCTCGAGTATAAGAAGTCTTTTGAAGTTCAATCCCGAGGTAGTTAACAAATAAAATATAAATATCTAATCCAGTGTAGTGTCATGTGAAAATTCAATTTAATATAAAAGGAAGTGTTGAGTGAAAAATCTAAATAAATTGTGTAGTGAAAGTGTACGAAAGGGTGGAGAGTAATGTAAGTAATCTTAAACTTTTATTAATGTAAGTCAGATCTCAATAGGTCAGAAAATCAGAACAACCGAAATCATATACTGAGTTAGAAATTAATTAATCTCATTTTGGAATATATAAAGAGTTGGAATACAAGTGAGACACTTGTTATATAATTTTAAATAGATAAATAGTAAAATAACATATTGCATTTTTGTCGAAGCCTCATATGTATATGAAAGAATATAATGTCAAACAAATATAATTGATAACAATTTTAAATAGTAGATATTAGGATTTTAAAAATAGGTATTACATTTGTTGTTAGTCTTAAGGAAGTTTCATGTTTATTTGTCTTATGGAATTTGTTTCTTTTGAGAGTTGGCCAACTCAAATTTCATGTTATATTTATTTTATCAAAGTAAATTGTAGCGTCAATGACTGTAGAAACATTGGTTCATAATATAGGAACATATTCTGATCTAAACTTTGTACTTATTTCTATCCAGTTTCATTTGGAGTCAGCCCACATGCCAAGCATATCTTGACTCTTTAACGAGTCTGGTGGAAGCCCCCAAAATAATTAAATTCATTAGTGAAGTTAGTCCTACATAACTGTATAAACATTCTGCTTAAAGTAACGATAATAAATTAAAGAATTAACTTACAAAGAAAAACCTGACACGTTCTAATTACGTGGTAAAATTCTTAAAATGTATTTTTTGTTGTAGAGAATGCGGACGATACAATGTTTTCAAATGAGAATAATAATTTAAAAAAATATATGTTTTAGGAGTTTTAAGTTGTTTATAATATAAAAAGAACTCCAATTAGAAACTAGTAAATGCAGTTTCCTATCTTTAAATTTCTTAAACTAACCCATTTCAATAAATTTCCAATATTAATGCAAATAAATAGCTTGAATGAGTGCTCTACTGTAGGGTTTTCCTTGTGATATTCCCATCCCCGTTTTGCACGCGCAGTTTTAAATAAATACAAATCGTACATGTGTTTTTAAAGATTCCAATAAAAAATTTATTGATTTCAGACAAGATTAAATTTGATTGTTAATAAGAATCATAAAAGAATTATCTAGTGAATTTAAATTATTGCTTTTCGTAGAGATTTTATAAAACAAATATAATAACTTCAAGTATTGAGAATAGTCAAATAAATTATTTTATGGGTGGTTGTCGTATGGAAAAGGGAAGGTGTAAAAGATGTTTAAAACTTTAAAATATGAGCTGTGATTCAGATCGTGTGAGAGAAAGACTTATCGATTTGATATTTGAATTAATTTTATTTTAACTTATTATATATGTTTTCAATGTTTTATATGTGGCAGAGTGTGTAGTGTAAAGTTTTATTAATGCGTATTTTATGTATTTATGACAAATAAAACATTTTACCCTTGGACTGTGAAAAATGAATAATTAAAATTTGTAATGATCTGATGATGGTGGCTTAGTCTCACCGAAACCGGTGATAAAAATATAATCAAGGATTGTTCGGTTGGTTAAAAAAATAAGGTAATTTATTTACATTAATTACATAACTTTATTTAAATCAGCAATCCTGGTGGCTTACCAAACTTGACAAAAGAACACTTTTGATGAGTTGGATGGTATATTTTAAGGATTAATAATTACTGCCTTCATTTTAAAACGTTAAGATTATCTGTACCAAATTTAATACTCAAACCCTATGAAGAACCCTATGACTGAACTTTTGATTTACTTTACATGGAGATACAAATATGTTTGAACAGTTATGTGCCTTACTATCAGCCGCCACGAAAAGTTACATTCTGCTGTGCTACACTTGTTCCTAAAAACTATCACCCATGGTTTACATAGTTTGATTTAAACATCATTATATTTTTAACGTGTCGTTTCTGTTGTTATACTCATAAAATGCATATAGCGTCATTCCAAAATTAGATTTTTATTAAAATAAGTAACTTCTGATGCTGAACATGCTTGAAAGATCACTTGTTTCTTGTAATTACTCGAAGAAAATAACTTTATAGTTAAGTTTGACAATGTAATTAAATATCAATCTACAATAATTTTGTGATCATATACACATCACAATAACTTAATTTCACTTATTATCTCACTGTCCGTTATTATTACTTTAAACACTTCTTCGACCTTTAAAATACTTAGGCCTCCCATACACGTGAAGATTTATCGTACGATGGATCTGTCAGATTTGATCGCACCGACGCTGTCCCTACACGGTACGATTTGTCTGAAAGATCAGTCGCAGCGATCTCCCCTCTCCGCCTTTCCTCAACTCAGTCGGGAAGTTGTTGTGAACAAGGAAGGTTGTGTTGTGCTGTGTATCAAATATGTCTTCAATTGAAGAACTGGAAGCAATCGCAGTGATAGGGTGTATGCTCAAGAGTGAGTCCAAACGTAAAAGGAAGAGAAGAGTTTTGTCACAGTCCTGGCTTGAAAGAAGAAAATTTTACCATACCAATTTACTTCAAGAACTATCGCTTCATCCGAAAGACTGGAACAATTTCCTGAGAATTTACGAGACGACATATTTTGACTTACTGAGGATGGTGGCCCCCTACATTGCGAAGCAGGATACAGTAATGAGAAAGGCTATTACGCCTCAAGAAAAATTGACGGTCACAATAAGATACTTATGTACAGGGAGGACTCTTGAAAACATGAAGTTCTCAACGAGAATTTCCTTTCAAACTTTGGGGAAAATCATACCAGAAACATGTGAGGCAATCTCAAAAGCTCTAAAATGATATTGCAAGGTAAGCGACAACTGTTGTATATTAAGAAAACAATACTGTTATATATTGTGAGAAATGAGTGATATTATAATACCCTGCGTTACAACAATAGCCTGTAGTGTAGCGATTACATCATGTTTATCTATTTTTTTGCAAAAATATTATATTGACCCCTTTTATTTAAAAAAATAAAATAATTTTATTTCTGTTTGAAAACAAAATTTGTATTAAAGCTTACTAATTGGAAACAAAGTTAATAATTAAATGTAGACGTTTATGAACAAGAAGGTTTAAAAAATACAAATTTGTAATCAAATTATTAAAAAATAATTAATTCACACATTAAATTTTTAGGTTAATTCGCACATAATAATAATAAAGAAGTTGCTTAGTTAAGTTGATGGTAAACACAACAAACAAACCCGCCCCCCCCCCTCCTCGCTTTGAAGGGCGAGGGGAGTAAGAGGGATAAGTAGCCTAGATCGTTGGTCTGAATCTCATGAAATGTTCATCCAATTGGATATCGTTTTCGATGTCTGCCCCACACACGTTCCAATCCGTGGTCGTTTCAGACCAGATCGTACGACGGATTGGAACGTGTATAGAGGGCCTTAGTTTTGTTCCATTTCTCGGTCATCATTCTGCACAATTTATATAATTTGTCAGATCCGTATCGCTGGTTTTCTATTAGTTCCACTTCCGCAGGAAACTATTTGGCACGGATGTTACTAGAAGTAACTCTAACCTTGTGTTTCCGCTGACCGCTGCCAATGTCTGTCTACGGTATAAAGCTTTCAAAGATTTACACCAAATATAATTAAAGTCTGTTACAATGAACCACAAAACATTTAATTATTGCCTTAAAAAATATTTAATATTATACAACTAAGCATTGGAACTTATCTATTTGCTTGTACGGTACGATATACACTAAAAATGTGTACAATGAAGCACTAGACCATTTTGTTATCGATATTTCCATAGAAAAAATGATCTATTGCAGTGACCCTTATGGTAAGACCTAAGGTCGGGAGTAGTAAATGAGCACCGATCATTGTCCTCAGAACACGTTTTAAGCAATCACAAAAAATTATATAAGTAAGTGTTCGCACTCTAGCGGCCGCATTTTAATTGCTGCAAATTTTGTTTTTTAGACGTCCTTATAGCTCGCTTGGTGCCCCCAAAATTAATCAAAACGTAAAATACCATAAAAGTACCAGGTTCAAATTACCATGGGGGCATCTTATGATCCGAGGCCTAACGCCGAGTGTACTCTGCAAACAAAGCGAAGCAGTTCATAACCCGAGGCCGCAAGGCCAAAGAGCAAACTCGCAAAGTTAGTTCAGCGTCTTCATAAGTAGATATAATTATTTCCAAAATAGTTTTCTTAAAACATGTAGGCCTAAACTTACCCCGCATATTACGTCCTATTTGGTCCAAAAGTTGGTTTTCGAAGTATCTCGGACGAGTTTCTTAGCAGAAACATCCAAAACCGAAAGCACTGTTTTTGACCGGAAGTAAATATTATTTCAGAGTTTTCGTACTTGAATAAAACTTTTTTGGGTTTTGTCTAAAAAATAATAAATATATTAGAGTATTCTTCACATTTCGTTTTTTACACGATTTTATAGCTCGTCTGGTTCCCTCAAAATCGTTCAAAACTTAAACTACCATAAAAGTAATTGGTTGAAATCCGCAAGACGAATTTTACCGTGGGGCAGTTTCTGGTTCAAGGCCACAAGGTCGAGGTGTAAACCAGTAGCGAATATTTACGTTGCTAGCGGAACGAAGCCTGTGAGCCGGGGTTGGAGCCTGAAGTGCAAACAAATTCTAATAGCCTTTATTTTTTACACGCAGGAAACTATTCAAAGCCTTCGTAAGTAGACCAATTACCTAAATAGTTGGTTGAAGCCCTAAAACACGAAAACTTATTGCTCAGAACACGTCTGACCGCGGTTTCGACATCACAGTGTCATTGTCAAAGTAAACTCTCACGTCACGATGCACACATTACACATTTAAAAAACACGTAAAACCCTTTTTTTAACATTAACCATTTCTGGGTTGTCATAATACATTTTTCAAGTTTTTGGTTAAGGTAATAACATAGGTCTTCTGTCGGGCCGACTTGAATATGAACTCATCGTGTTCTGAGCAACAAGGGACTATTTTGAAGGTTAGTAACAAAAAAGTATTATTAACAGTAAAGAAAGTAGGAGTATTCAATGTAAACAAAATTTATACTTCATGTAAAACTCAACCATTACGTTTGAACTAACGTTTTTGGCCACTCAATCAAACTATTAGCAAAGTGAAAAGGACCACCGAAAGAAACCATCTAAATACGTCAAAAATTTCAATTAACTAACATTACAATTAAATATTTCAAGAAAGTTGTGAACATTTAAAAGGAATATATAGTTTAAGACAGACTGATGGGCGTTTAGAAATTGTCAGGTATTGTAAGTATTGTATTGTTATTATTTCATACATATTTGTTCTTGAATACATATAATTAACTTGTATACTATTTACATAAATAAATAATATACCATTGATAGTATTTTATACCTGGTCTATATTCTTACATTTTGTCTACAGTTATTTTTTGGAACACTGAGCTGAACCAGACTTATTGAAACTTAAATTAGATCATGAATACTTCACGGAAAACATGCATTTGCTTGCTATTACATAATATAGGCAATAATAATAAAGTGCTTTTGAGTATAACGCACATGTTTGAATAGGTAAAAAACGAAGATTTTCTTTTCAATTACTCACAGGTGTTTTTATTTTATTTTAATGTATTATTTTGCATTGTAAATTAAATAATAACTTACGAAAAAATACGGAAATTTAGATAATAGTTCGAACACAAAAAATAAAGTTCAAAATTGTGAATTCTGTTTCTTATTAGACTACATTAACAGAGCCACTGCACAAAATTAAACAAATACAAAAGGCTAAAACATTTTTTTTTGTTTTGTAAAAATCTATTAGCTGTAAGTTCCTTATTTAGCAATAGTTTACTTACAAGATAAACAAATAGTATAAATAAAATTTTAAAAGAACAGAAAAAATCGCGCACCATAAAAACGTCACGGACTTGGCAATTGGAAAGCATGATTTTCCTTCAATTTATACATACTACATATCTGTATGTTCCTTATACTACATTCCTGTGTATCTGATACTACATCAGAATAGCTGAAAACTAGATGGTGCTGATGTATTAGTTTTCTCGGATATATATTATTATTTTGCAAATTTAGGTTAACGTGAAGAGAACTTAATGTAACTAACTAGTATTTAATTTATCCTTGGCCGAGTAGACAGACAGTGCCTTCGCTATCAGAATATCCCTGGTTCTAACCTTGGTTAAAGAACACTTAGCTTTCACATCTGTGTTAAGAGGGGTGGAGGGCGGAATTAAAAGAAGTAGTAGTTTGCCCACTTCCAATAAAATGAGATGTGATTAATTGATCTTCAGCTTAAAATTGTTTTAAAAATTTCAATGGACGATCTAAAAACATGTTTTCTTTGAGGGTTTATTCATATTGAAATGTATTGTGTTGTATATCAATGAAACAAAATAATTGGTGAAAACAATAACCAAAAATTCGATAAAGTAATTTGCCCATGGCACAGTTACTTTAAATTTTTATATGTGACTTTGCGTTTCACGTTTTGTTTGTATTTTAATTTCATATGAAGGCAAGGGATGAAGTGGCGATAGTTTAGGTTGGATCGGCAGGAACCTGTGGTTTTGGAACGGTTGCCATAAGTTCGAGTCCATCTATTAAAGTTTCTTACCGGAACGTTATTCAACTCCCTTTTTCTGTAGTTATACAAACACAACGTGAGTATGTTAATCACCCAAACAAAGTTAAGCCAGAGCAAATTTCGGTTCATGTGTCCATTCAAAAAAAGGTTTCATTCTTTTTAAGTTAAAACATTATTTGTTGACAAGGATATATTAAAGTTAAAAGTACTAAGTCTATAAGGTAATTAACTATATCAGTAACAAAACTGTACTTACACTTAATTAAATTGGTTTTAAATCAGTAAGTACTTCACGTTACGTTTCTTGTTCTGTAAACTATACATAACTAAAAATGTTTACCATACATTCATGTACTAAACAATGTATATATATATTTCACTTTCATATATTCCATCTTTAAAAGATGTTAGCTAGATTTTGACTTAGGCTTCTTATATATATAGTGTTTTGAAATAAATTTCGTGATATAAATCGTGTCAAAAAATCACAAAACATTTAAATGTTTTATTGCAATCGTGGAAATAGGAAATATTATTCTAATTAAATGCGAAATTTTTGGTAAAAAACGTTCTGGAGTACAGTATATAAATTGCAAATTGGTGAATTTTAGTATAATATTTTCTATGTTTGTAGAACTTAGACCTTACAATTAAACTACTTTGTGGGAAGGTATTGTGCTATTTATATAAATTTTAAAAAGAAACGTTGCTTGAACATTTAAGTTTTCAAAATCAAAATTTTGTAAATTATTGTAGCACGTTCTAGAAAAAATAACATCAAAGAACTAGGAAACTGGAATGGTATAAATTGCATTGTAGTTAAATTACGCGAAAATGATTTGTGTAAATGGTTCATTTTCAAA
The DNA here is from genome assembly GCA_018207615.1 of Philaenus spumarius. NCBI lineage: Eukaryota > Metazoa > Arthropoda > Insecta > Hemiptera > Aphrophoridae > Philaenus > Philaenus spumarius. The sequence continues at coordinate 101,124 of JAGFPH010002902.1, read as the reverse complement.
AAGGAAATAATCAAAATGATGACGCGCTGAACTCAATCTTAATTTTGTAAAATTTCGGTACAGTATAAAAATTCAGTATCCCACATAAAAACATCTATTCTCCATAATAATACACTCCTAAAATTAAAAATGTATAATGATTTTATGAATTATATACTAAAAAACCTTCTTAGCCTAATGTTTGGCATTTATAAATGATTTAAATAACACTATTTTAAACAAATATTTTTTTGCAATCAGTGTGAATACTATTTTACTAAATTTAGTTTGAATCTGTTAATATTAAAACATATGCCTCCAAATCTTAACTCATAAATGTTATAGCTCTCTAAATTTTATCCAACATACAATTTATATTTCAGAAAACAGCCTCTGCTACGTTCTGTAGCAAGATGATATCAAAGTTCCTTATAATATGATACGAATTACAACAATTGCGCAATTAATTATGTAATCTTTAATTGTTATTTTCTAGTCAAAAGTTGTTTGCTTCAGAAGTTAAATGAAACTTCAACTGCTGAAACTGAAGAAATAAATAATACAAATCGCTTAGTGAATGGAACGTGCTGAGGCCAAATTAAGGTGTGCATACAAAAACCTCTATGTACAATGATAGTTTTAATTTGACTCAGATTTTCTTGCTGAATTTACAAGATGTAGCCAATCGTTCTCTACATGACAATCAGTCGCCAGTCGTGTTCGTTACGACGACTAGACATTAAGAATAATAATCACGGAACGGATATCGTTTAAGCTAAGTGCTCAAGCATTAAGTAGTGCACAATGACAATCGATGTTGTGTGTGGCGAGATTTTCTGAAGAAAGTAGAACGCGAGCTTTGTAGGCATTTGGTTATTGATGTGAAAAATTCACGAAGAGATCTATGTTGCTGTGGAGAGAGAAAGAAATCTCTTCTAAGACCTTAGAAGATTTTATTCTTTAACTTGACTTAAGTGTTGAGGGAATGTTATAAATTTAATTAAGTCAGCAAATTAAACCAAATAAACTAATTAATGTTTGTGGATGTTTCTAGAGTAGAGTTAAATTATCTTTTTTTGACTGCTTGGCGCAGCATTTAATCGTATTATCTTGAATGAGATATTAACTTAAACAATAATTTGTCTCTAAAATACAAGTCTCAGCACAAACACTTTACTTTTATCCATGATATAATCTAATAATTATATGCAACTGAGCATAATATAATTTTTCAACTTTTAGAACTTATTTTATAATTAGTATTTTAATTAATGTTATAATAACAAAGTCGTTAACGTGTTTGGTCTCCGTCGCGTGACTTGCGTTCGTTTTAACATACTTTGAGCTTTTACTGCATTTTAAGATTATAAGCTTTTTACTATAAAGCATTCATACAAAACATAAGACAAACAAAATAATGCTTGAATATATTTAAAACACTACATATAAGGCATCCTGTAACTGTCATAGGACATCAGAGTATTATGTGTTGCCAACTTTATAGAACGGTTTGAAATCGGTGTAAAAACTGCAAAACGAAACAAAACACTGAGATTTCTAATTTTTATATCAATGCTGTATTTAAGAAAACTTTCCTTCTTTGAACAAAAAATAGAATATCTATTATGGGTTCATGTAGCTGTGCGTTTGAATACATTGTGATTAATAAGCAATTAGCTAAAACATTTTAATAAATGAAAAAAAACTAATTAATGTTGAGGTTATTTGCTCTAGTTTCATTATTTATCTATTAAAAATGAAATGGTTTCGAGATAATTATCAACAAAAACATATGTAAGATATTTAAATAATAAATAATGAATGGAATAAATCAAATACAAACATTTACAACAAATTATTTTTTTTTAAAGATTAATGTTAATTGCTTAGCTCTAATGAGACATATACTACTTCCAATGATTACTGATCTTACTTAGTCAATATTTTAATGATTATCAATAAGCATTGCCAAGACACTTTCATATTGACAAGGACACCTTAATCACTTTAGAACTACGTCTCAACTTTCTTTATACTGTTGTAGGCTCCTGTGTTTATCGCGCGTGGTGAGTCATTGTCCGAGTTATTTTTGCTTACCTATATCGTATGTATCTTTTAATATCCAGAGCTTTATTAAACTTTAAATCTATCTACAACTCAGTATAATCTTTGATTATTGCGAAATATTTCAATGACTACATTATAGTAGCAGCCGTTAGTTTCACATTGTGAACACCATGCCCCGACATTTGACATATCATTTTGGAACCCATGATCAACTTAATTCGGATTTGTCTGGAACGAATTATTCTCGTATTTGAATCGTTGGTCTTGAAAAAGCTATCAAGAAAAAGACATTTAGTATAAACATTTTCCTGTAAGAAATTTGATTTTTTTCAGTATCTTCTCACCCGATTAACAGAATTGAATCGTATAGGGCTCATGGGCTCATTCAACCTGGGGTCTTTAACGGAATATTATCATACTTTGTATTTTCCATAGTTTTCGAGATAAAGCAGTTTGAAGTTGACGTTTTCGGTTTCATAGTCTAGAAACGATTTGATGTACATACAAAATGAAAGAAAGGAATCATTCAATGCTTCAACCAAGAAAGTAATGTTTCAATCAATAACTTTTTCAATTCCAAAGTATATTTTTTCTACTGACACAATAAGTAAATAAGAAAATCCAACGGTATACGTTTCCGATCTCATATAAGACGTGATTTAGAAGAAGTTTTAGAATTGGTTCAGTTACTTTTCTACACGCTAAGCACGTTTTGTGTGCTTTAGAGTATCGAAAGTCAACTCAAGTTTTTTGTAGAGATTGTTGAGGAAATTTGATTTTGTATAACTTAAAGCTACGATGAAACTAGTTCAGTAAAGGAAATTATATAGCAAGACCGAATGAGGAAGTATCGAAATAAAACTTGAAGTGGAAACTGTTATTTTAAAACTAATTGCAAACAATTTGCTTGAATTTCTTAAGGGAGTTCGGTACAGCCTATCCTTTCAATGTTAATTTGTGAAACATATGTACCTTTTTAACAGTAACCTCTAGACCTATCATGATTAAACTTTTGGACAATATTATATGAACGTTTATTAACATCAATAGCGCAAACAAAATTTAAATATGTATTTTAAATATTAAAAAAAAAATTAAAAATCGTAATTTTTTTAACAAAATAAATATTTTTGTTTACCAAAATTAAATACATTTGTTAAATATCTTGTGCTTAAAATGTGTCTACTGGTGTAAAGTATAACTGTAATATTAAAAATCTTAATATGATGAGTGGTTTTTGAGAAAAAGGTACATATGTGGAAAATATTTAAATTTCGGGAAATCACAGATAAATACCATGTTTTATAAGTGAGTTCACTAACCTGTACCATAATGGCAGATAAAGAAAAAATAGAAAAAGTTTATTTTTGTCAATTTTTGTCACCTGACTCCCCTTAAATACAATTTTCAATCTGTTTTATCCAAAAACCATGTTTTTTCAACTTTAGGTACATTTTTCAAAAATTTAAATAACAAAATTAAATAGGCCTAGGTACATTAATTTTTCAAAATTAAATAAAAATAGTTCCCGACATCGGATTTTAATAATTTTTACACGAAACTTTTCAGAAAATATCCTAGATTAATAAAATATAAAAAAACAAAAATTGAAAATTTTTTATATTTTGCTGTACTGACCCCCCCCCCCTTAAACTCTCATAGGTTATAAATTAAAGCAATAGTTTTTCTAATGACTTTCACATAATCTAAATTTTAAATGAATTTCGAGATTATTGTTCACTTTCAACTAATACCTCTTGTAGATAAATTAAAATTCGATCGTGAGATGGCGGTAGTTATATGTTTCTTATGGTTAGAGAAATAAGTGCAAGTTGGTTTACCGTTTGGATTGTAAAACAAGATTGTTATTTTACAAGATCAATATTCTTTGGTGATTCAGGAAATAATTTGTAACTAGCAGTAAACACGCACGTTCACAATAAAGTCATGTTGATATTACAGGGAGGAAGAACTCGACGATTCTTTATTTGTGCAAACAACTGGGTATTACCAATATTACAGAATTGAGTAAATGTTGAAGGCATTTTAATTAATATTTAATGGAGATAATAAGATTTTGAGCGTATAGAAAAAGAAAGTGTATTAATTACCTATTATTTATTGTTATTGGCAGTTATTACATTTCACCCTTTAGACTAAAGTCATAGTATTGAAAATCTATTTTACTACTTGAATATCAATTAAGAACAATATTATCAAATTTCAGTAATTTAGATTTTATGAAGTTAATGTTTATAGAATTTAGCTACCCCATTTTAAACCCTTAGGTTGTAGTAAACGTATTATATAAATACTCCTGGAAATAGTTTGGAAAAGCTGTGAAATTTTTAGAGACATTTTTGAGTATATTAACTTCATATATACCAACATCCATTTATATACATGTAGATAATATGGAAAACTGTGAAACTTTTAGAGAAATTGGTCGAGCAGTTTTTTGGTCACGCTATTAACTTCATATATACCAACATTCATTTATATATGTTTAGATATGCATTACATTACATAAGGTGTTAGGATGACTCCCTTTATGTGTTGTGTTGTATTAACAGATAAATATTTATGAAGTTTATGTGCTATTAATACGTTACTAATGTCCAAATTTATATAAATAATTTGCAAGTAAAAATATCTTTAGCGTTCCGTGCTAACGCTCTGGAAAATTAGTTACACCGATCACACCAGATATTGGTAAATGTTATCTAATTTGTACGGTTTACTGCGTTTTTCCTGGGAACTCTGAAACTCTGGGAACTTTTCCTGGGTTTGAATCCCGATCTTGATCCATGGTGTTTGAAGACTAACTTTTGATTTAATTAAATTAACCATAGTTAGAGGAAGTTTATAGCGAACAATGATCACAATTTAAAATTTACCACTAATATTTGTAATTTTATGTTTGTTATGAAATAAAATTTATAAATAAATATATAAAAAATGTGTTCTTCTTGATTTACCCATTGATAAAATAAATACCATTATTTAGCATTTAATTAATAATTTTAAGTATCTTCATTGTTACACCGTTCAAACAAATTATAGCTTTCGGTGGCTGACAATTTGCTAGTTAAGACACTGCACTTATAATCACGTATTTATTTGACTGAAAGTGGTCTAATACGTTAGGCTACGGTTACACTAGAGCCGATTTTCGACTCGGGCGTGCACGGGCGACAACGGACATAAAAACAAATATACGTGGTCAATGCGGTTCCGTTTGAAGTGGTTATACTAGGACCACCCACTCGGCCGTACTCTACCGAACTCTGGCGACCTAGTTTCACCGACCAACAAATTTTGTTTTATTCGCCAGAGTTCCGCCGATCCCAAGTCGTATTTGCCATAGTTCTTTTTGTTCTTTGCTAATTATTGTTGAAATTAATCGTTTTCTGGTCATTTCTTTTATTTAATTAATATTCTTAGATAATTTATAAACAATGAGAATTAATTTAAGAAGTAAAAACATTTCTCGTAGAATATTAAAATAAAAAATAAATTGTGTTCGTCTCGTAATATTGTAAATATTTTATAAATTTGTATTGTGAATAATAAACTATATTTTACATACCTCAGTGCCACTACAAGTCTTTATGTAAAAATTTAAACATTTACTGAAATTAGAAAGTTTTTCGATGAATGGCTTGATCCCGTTCAAAATGTAGAAAAAAGTATCGGGTTTCATCCTAAAATACTCTTCTAATTTATCGGGTTGTTCTAATAATCTGCTGAATAATGAATGAAACTCCCCACTATCTTCCCTCTCCAAAAATATTTCATTCACCCACTCACGTCGTTCAATATTAAGCAAAACATAACTCAGCAATGGCGTTTCAGTCAGAAAATTAAGTTCAAGCATATTAATATCGGACATCTTTTAACCACGAGGGAATTCGTTCGAAAGGAAAAATCGGAGCCAGTGTAACCACGCTCGTCGTCCGAATAATTCGCCAGAATCGTTCGGCGGTACTCTGGCGAGCAAAATTCGGCTCCAGTGTAACCGTAGCCTTAGTGATCCAGGTTATCCAATATTTGGTGAAAGTTATACTGCGAGTGGACTGCAGAGTTATTACGTTAATGCGTCTGTTGTGGCTTGGCCCAGGTTCGTACTCACTTGCGCGCGAATGGAGCTTCATAATCCATCTCCTGTCGGTTTTTTCAACCAACACTTTTCTTGTTCACTGTTCAGATTTGGACGGGCGCTCGAGAGGTTTGTTGTTTATCGTGCACATGTGATTATTGTTTTTCAAGATATTAATTAATTGAAGTGTAGTCTTTCAAGTTAAGTTGAACTATAACTTCAAGTTACTTAGGCTACAGTAAATACATTTTTCAAGTTGAACTGAAAGACTACATTAAGTTAATATCTTGATATTATTAAACTTCTTTCAGGCATAAGAAACATGTTATTGTTTTTTGTGATTGCTGTTTGAGTAGTAATTATGAAGTGGCCAAAAAAGCTTTATTTAAACTTCACAAGTAGTTCAGTAAATCCTCTTACTTTTCAGAGCACGATTAAAAAGTTTCAAAAACTGCGTAAAGTATAGTTTTTGTAATGGGTCGTTGAAATTTTATAATACTTAAATGTTGGTAGCTTGTAACCACTATTAATAGGATTTGATATCCTTATCAATATCCTTGTCAATATTTCAGTTTAAAACGTTAGGATAAAAATTGTTTAAAATTGCAAATGCGGATGCATTTAGTTTACAATTAAACTGCAAAATTATCACTGAATGTTCGTGGATTTCCAATGGAACGCCGGAGCTTCATTAAATTAACAATTATTGCAACAAACTAAATGAACTACGCACTCGCTGTGGGCACCCCGCGCGGATATCGCGACGAGAAAGTGTATAAAGCACCTTAAGAAGTGGTAAAAAAGTAGGCGTCACTCTATAAAATGCTGTATGAATTTCTAAAAATTAATTAAATGTAAATATTACCTCCAAGGAATTTAACTGAAGTAAAAACAAAGTTCCAAAATCTATTTCCCCATGTAACATTCTAAAGTCGGAGCTTACTAATAGTATGCTAAATAGCTGAAAGCAATTAATACCCAGGAGGCTACGTTTTAACACGTTCACTTCTGAGCAAATTGTTTTTCCTATGCAAGGAGCTGACCTTTTATTTGTTTATATTTATAGCCTAAATAAGTAGAAATAACTTTATTTCTTATTTTTTAACCTTTCTACGTAATCATCACTAGTATTTTTAAGTGGACGCACATGTGCGTCCATAGCACATAGGCTCAAAATTGGCGTGCGAAGCACGCAATTCACTATGTATTGAAAATTCTCTCAATACGGGGGTTGGCGTGCGAAGCACGCAATGCACTGTGCGTCGGCCGCTTCTCATAGTGTTCAGTGTCAAGCTCACATGTGCGTCCTTAGCAATGAACGTGTAAAAACTTATAAGTGTCCATTTTTCTTTTTTTAAATGTGTGATTAACTTTACAAATAAATAATTTTTAATAAATATCCCGCACTGTTAAAAACATCTTTTCATCTTTCTATGCTGTTGGTTAGATTAAATTACTCCTTCTGCTTCCTAAGTTAACCTGTAATGCAGCAAAACTGATATTCAAATACACACTGGAAGCGCTTCATTCACTGATGTTACTGAGAGCTAAAACACAGCGTGAACATATGATTTGTCTTTTAAATCAACATGCGCATACATTACATTACCACATATTGGCATTCAGTAAAACTTTAACTTGAGAAAATATTTAGTTGCTTGAAAAGGTTTTGTTTTCATTCGTATGAATTGATAGTAAAATGCCATTACTTTCAAACAACATTATGTATACCAACTAAAAGTATGCATGTATTGAAGTATTTTTTCCCTTATGATTGTTAGTTCAATTATTTCATGTTAAAAGCAATTTTCTTTTGAAACTATCCGCAAATGGGTCGCTGCAATGAGTTATATCTCTGAAGGGAACTCATTTGTCACTGAGGAGTCGAACTACATGCTTTTTAATTAATTCAGTACAATACAATCTAGCAGAACACGATTTATATTCAGTGTAATAAAATATCAGAACAGCTGATTAAAGTTTAATTGATTAATTAAAAAAAACTTGTATATTTATTGAATATTTCATCAGAATAAACACTTGAATTAAAATAGAATATTTAATAAATATTTGTATGCCAAATGATCCATCTTATGTAATTTGACATTTACTACTTCGGAACTTCACCTTTCTTTATTTTAGAACGCGTTTCAACTATTTTAAACTACAAATCGAAGACTGGCATTAAATCAGAAAAATAATACAGATAATCTGTTTTAAGCATCAATGTTTGGAAATTACTTAACATTATTTAAATTGTTCTTAGAGATTCAACTATACAAAATCTTTTTTTTATGAATTGCTCATAACCACTAACTATAAGCTGATGAGTACGTATGTTTTCCGGGCAAGATACATTTGTATCTTTAAGTTTGAGATCCATTTTATTGATCATAACAATAAATAGGAATGTGGATACGTCCGGGAAGATGTGACTCTGGAGGTAAAGGTTACATCAATAAACTACACTCGAAACAAATCGCGAAAACCTTTACATAAAATTTATATTTGTATTTTTTTTAAATACGTATTTTCTAGATTTTAGATTTATTTTTTTTAGTAGCGTTTGTGAAACAATATCTGTCTATGTTTACCTGTCAATTAATTTGACTTAGGAAAATAAATTATTGTTTTTATGATAACCTTACTTATATATATACATTATATAGGCATTTATACAAAAAAAATACATATAGATATGTGTAAATTAGAAAATAGAGAATTTAAGTTTTTGAAACGATGATATATCAGAATTATACACAAAAATTACACAAATAAATTAAAGAAATACTTGAACTTAATAAATTTAATTAAAAACCGAGTAAAGATTTGTGAAACAATGCTATTTTAGAAATGTGTAAAACCTATTGACTCTTTTTTACATTTAAAAAGAAGCCACCGCCTGCCGTTAGGGGTTTGACCTATCTGTTGTTGACTCTTATGTATTCACGGCTATAACGACCAGAAGCTTTGACTTTCATGTAAAGAATAGTCCAAGTCAAAAGAATGCCAACGGCAATAGCGCGTGTTAAAGTTTTAATCGTGCCGATTGATGCGCAGACTTCGAACCCATCTTTATCACAACTTGAGTAATTTAGGATATAGTTTTTTTTTTAAACTTAAATGTAATATGTCAAGTTGCTATTTTGTTTATTCTGCTTAAAACCTTTTCACACTGTACGTGTTTTTAAGTAGGCTACAGAAAATCCTTACTTAGCACCTTTTATTAAAAAATTACAAAATGTAATTAAATTACTAAGTATTGTCATCCTAAAATGTCTCGTTTGAACACATTTTAACAAATCTGCTTGCAAATCGAGTTACTCATAAAAGGATTTACAGTGGAGCCGCGGTTATATGAGGTTATATGGACTGAGGGTACCTCGGATAAGCGAAAACTCGGATAACACGGACCCGAGGGAAACATATGGTATACAGGTGAAATCAATCAAAACGTGGTCAAAGAAGTGAAAAAGCATCTATACTATTATCAAATGAAAAACTAAAGTCCAAATAAAAATAAAATACAGAAGACATACAGGCTACAGTACATGTTCCAAATAAAAATGGATTACTTAAAGAAGTCCCTACGTGCTACTCGCTTGTGCGCCGCATCTATTTTTACTCTACTGGTTTTAACGGTTTTACACTGCACATTGCCATAATACAGCGAGTATGAGTTTTACTAAACAAAGTGACATTTAGTGTAAAAGCATTAACAAAATTGTATTGATTATTAGCAAAGCTTTCCAAATGAAAATAAAATACAAATATAAAATGATAAAAAGACATACATAAGCTGCAGTACATGGTTCAGTAAAAAAATATTTGTTGAAGAATCAATAATTGTTTTCTGTTTATTCACAAAAACTAAAGAAGATGTCTGAGAGGGGGTAAGCCTTGTAGAGTTCGGGTAGGCACAATAGAAGTTCGGATAGAAGTAGGAAGCAGGTCAAGGCCGACTCCACTACAGGCCGAAGCTCTGAATTCGTGACGTCATGGTCTGAGTGCTACCCGTCGGGACTCCCGTAAGAAACATACGGCGCGCCCCGACATACTCTGATTTAAACTGGTCTACTATCGAAACCCTTCGTCCTATTTTGCTGAAAATTTAAACTTAACTAAATAATAAACCACTTAATACTAAAAAATGTTTATAAGTAGTGTAGTACTTTTTTATCTATATAAAACAACGCAAGTTTTGAAGTAACATATATTGCAGTTGGTTTTTATGCTATATCTAGGTTTTATAAAAGTAACAGAAACCAATTATAATAATAATTAGAGCGTAAACATTATAACTGATCACTTAAATTTATTTTACGGCAAATTTCTTTTACAAATTAAAATCTACATTTAAACTACATACAATTATATTTTATTAAGCTCAAAAATTACGTTTGCTGATGAAATGGTGTTATAGGCTTACGCAGTCTTTATAAGTTAATTAAATTTACCCACTTTCCTTTTTCTTGACAACCTGGAGTCACAAAAGTTTGATCTAACTTTAGAATAGTTATTGAGCAAAATATTGGACTTTTTGAAAATACTACGTGCACTATATCGGACAGAGGTTTCTGGAACTTCAAAGTTCTCTTCAAATGTACTGGCGCAAGCTTCTAGACAGAGGTGGCACAGTAATTGTTTTTTTGTGAACCACAAAGAAGGAACTGCTTCTCAAATCTACTACTAATCGATACTTTAAACACTTTTAGCATACATTGCAGTATGCCTATTGTTAAATCAGTTGGATATTTTAAGGGGCTCCGGAGCGCCCTATCTCGGCAATGTTAAAAATACAATATTTAAGGAACATTTTCTCAGAAACTACTGGATCAAAATTAGTAAAATTTTATCAGTGTGTTAGTACTACCTAAATACAAAATTTAACGCGAGGGTTTTGCAATACAAGCGTTTGAATAAATTTTGTCATTATTTTTATAAATTAATAGAATTTTGACTAGTTTTTGTCGTATTTCTCAGTCATAACTTAGAAATTAGCACTTATATTACAAAATGCTCTCGTTAAAACCTGTAGTATACTCCATTAAACAACCCCTGAAAATTTCAGATCAATATGTTTGATAGATTTTTATAAAATGTTCCTTTTGTGAATAAAATTTATGATTTCCGGAAAACTCGTTTAAAGCTTTACTTACATATTTAGTACATACCAACCCCATATGCAGGGTTGTCATCATCTGAATATCAACAAAGACTGTATAATCAGGTTTGGCACTACAGAAAAAGCTAAATATCCCTTCCAAAATGAAAATTCCCACCATAGGCGGCTATTTTAATTATTTTCAAATTGGATAAATTATATAAAACTATTAAGAATACGATACAAAATTTGTCTTATTCTCATGTGACATACGAACCAAAAAACGTATTTTTACCCACTTAGAGTTGAGATATAATAATAAATTTAGGCTTGTTTTAAAGTTCAATAAAAGGGCAATAACAAGCGATAAAAAACAAAAAAAACGAAAAAAAAAATTTTTTAGGTGCTCCGGAGCCCCTTAAGTTGCCCCTATTTATAAGATCAATGTAATCATTACTTTTACTATGCTGTCATATCTTTGTCTTTGACTAGTGGCGCAAGTTGAAATGACCGATGTCCCAGCCTTTACCTTTGATTATTGAACAAACTAAACAACTTATCGAAAAATATGTGAAATAAAAGTTGTAGTTTGTTTTTACCTCAAAAACAAAAAATGTTTACTCTGTGTGACTTTTCGTGTCCCGATATCACAAATCTTGAATACTTTTAATTAATACAAATTCTAATATTTATTTAAATAAAAGATTTTTACATCGCTGTATTCCGTATTTCATGCAGAAATCAAATATATAAGTTTCATTATAATTAAATGACTGTAAAAAGGTCCAGGAACGTGTAAATGAAAGCGCGCTCCACTTACACTATGGCTGAGTTCAACCCAGACTGTGACAGCGGCTAGGGGAAGGGGGAAGCACTCCGGCCTGTAGTAGAGTCGGCCTTGAGCAGGTGCAAGATAAGGAATGATGACATCACCGTCGCGTAAACAATAATAACAGACGTCTGTCTACTCTTCTACTCTTACTACGCTGCTAATTATATCCCGACTACCCGATTAATATTATTGTTTATTCAAGTCATTTGATTGATTGTTTATTTAAATCACTACTTATAAATAAATAAATAAAATTATGTATTTAGAAAATCTGTTATTCTCTTGAATAAACAGTACTTGTACCGGTCAAATCCTAATCCTATTGATGATTAGCAAAGTATTGGAATTAATATATTGTATAGTACTGTATTTAATAATGATTAAAAACAGTGCTTTTTATTTACCGGAACCATTTTTGACGAAACATTATGTGACTAATATAAGTACAGTACAGTAGATTTGGAAATATATGCGGACTTCACTTTGCGCGGTTACTTTAACGCATGCGTCTACCGCAAACCGAATTAAAAAAAATTACTACCTCGGTTAATCCGGAACTCGATTAGTCGGGGCTCGGATAACCGCGGCGCTACTGTATTTGGACCGATGTAAGTTCACTACTACTTATTTTTAGTTCAAACCTAATAGTTTATGATAGTGGTGTCTTTTTCCAGGGACCTACGAGGTGGACAAATTTAATTCTAAATAGTACTGTTTATTACTCGCTTTTGTAAGGAAAATAATTATTAAATTTAATTTTAAGGTGTCATTTAAGAAATAAAATTATACCGCTTGAATGAAACTAAATCAGTTTACGAGAACAATGCAAACAGAATTAGAATACAATTGTAATTAGTTTACTGTCACAATGTAAGTCTTGCACAGATTGCTTTACTCGCATAGTAACAGTAAAACGAAGAAATATTAAAAACAGTGTCAGTATGTAAAATTTAATAAGAACACTGTATTGGATACGAACGTGTGCTCTTTCTTCTCGCAGGATGATTACTAGAGTTGTGGGAATACCTTTGTTTAGATTTTGACCTAGAAATATAATTTAATTTGTAGTAGCAATAGAATACAATATGGTGTCTTAATTTTGCTGCAAGAATAATACTTTAGTAATACATGTTTGCTTCTATTACGTAATACTAAATTTATTTGCAAAATAAATTTAATACAATTTGTAAGTACATACTTTTGACACTCTAGCAAGCTCATTTCCAAAACCCATTGAGGAGTTCGAAAAAGGGAATAGTTTTCAAAATCAATCATGGGGAATTTTCCAAGGTTCGTTCATTAGGTGAACAAAGCTAATTATTGTTTCAGAAAATAGGCTTTATCTTTAGAAATTAACAGGAATGAGTGGGTGAATAACCCATTTTATATTTATCTCACATATAGTCCAATACAATTTATTTTTTTTAAAACACCTTCAAAATTAAAAAAAATGAAAAATGAAAAAAAAACGCCTGGATATATTCCAGAACTACACCTACATACCAAATTTTTTAAAAATCGGACCGTTGGTATCGTCTCCAGCCCTGTACACATCCTAACAGACACACGGACAGAAATCATCAAAAAACTTCTTTTTTGGGTTCAGGGTGTACCAAAACAAATAATTCCACTAAAAATATT
>JAGFPH010002902.1:64302-87302 GCA_018207615.1 Philaenus spumarius | reverse complement strand
AGCCATGTGTCCTTAGGGTCGCCCCAGAAATGTAACAGCACCATAAAAACTGTTTCTAAAACAATTAAGATAAATAAAAATTAATGAAATCAGGTTTGTCCTGAAATATCAAAGTTTCCTGATTTAATTTTACATAATTGACCGGAACTACTGGGAAACCTTGAGCATACTTGTCATAGTCAGTCAGGGCGACACCACAGCAAGAAAAGAGTGCGCCATTATTGAACAATTATTTGGTTCATCATCACTAAATTAAATTGTTGCAGTACAACGAAACTGCCATTATGAATTTGGTGGCTGAGCTCCTTTATATAAAAACTATTCATTAGTGGTTTTAACCGTTTAAAAATTCAGGAAGTTTTGAAAAACACAAATTCAGATAGGTAGGCATATGTGTTTACTGCCATCAGCAGTGATACGAATATGGCGTCTCGTGCGTTGAATCAGAACAAGACTCCTTCCTGCACTACACAGCTTACAGTCGGGAGCTCGAAATAGGGCGGGTGAGAATTTTTGCGCTGTTGCCAGATATGGGACTGGCAAAGCGAGGAACGGTCGAGAATCGCTTGCTCTGCGCCACGATCTGGCAACACTGCGCTTTTGTTGTGGATCAGGTAAACTTTGCTATTGTTTATTTCATGCTGATATAAAAATTATTTTCGTAGGGTGATAACCTATCTTTACACAATAAAATTGTAGAAAATATATTTTATTTTTATTTTTGAACTTTAGCGAGAATGCTTTTTAACATTTGCATATTTTTATTATCTTATCACATAAATTCATGGGTTTTAAAACACTTCAGTTTAATGTATCGCTAGCCATACGAGTACATTACAATTTTTTGAAAGTAGGATGCGGGTGGTAGTAGGAGGACGTTGGTTTTGGTATTTTGTAAATAGTTTTTTTTAAGGTCCACCCTGACAGTGAATAACCATCCCACGTTCAGATTTTGTTATCTCTTTACGATTTTTTAAACAATAGGGGTGGTAAGTTTTGAAATATTCGCCTCGTATAATAAGACCGACACTGACAACTTTCATTATACATTATTTATATTGTAAATGGCAATTAGCTTCGTTTCACAACGAAACAGCAGTGTAAGAGTATACAATTACTCATGCATGTTGTCACATTCAGGCAACTTAAATTTAACTTCTTCTGAAATATTGATAACAACTCGCAAGTTTTACCACATATATTACTTAAACGTTATCGTCTTGTGGCAATTAAACACGATGAAACTGCGACTTGCAGTTAGACATTACTTGGTTAAATTCTCTTGATGCTGATAACGTTTATACAAATCAGTATATTAAACTGTGTTCGGATCAACTTTCGACAGCAAGTTGAAAACACTTACAATAACCTAATGTTAAGTAAAAAGCCTTTAAGATTATGCCTATGTTCAAATAAATTGTTAACATTGTTATGATGATTAGGGTTTTAATTTGGGTGATCATAAATTGTTATTTATTGTTATAAATTGTAATTTTGAGTATTTAAAGCTAATAAAACTATTCAGGAGGTTAATTTGTGTATAAGTATTTGATATCTTTATAAAAGAAGTCAAATTCAAACATCATGGAAGTGTTTCTTTATTTGGCGATTTTACAATTTTGATTAAGTCACTTTATTCCAATAAAACAAATAATTTGGCAATATATTATAAATACACATTCATTTTATATAGATTGGATTCCATACAAGATTCAAAGACGTATCTTGTTTTTTATACAAAACTAATCAACAAGGAGGTGTGGGAACTTAAAAATCTATAATTTGAAGTTTGATTTATTTAAAGATGGACATTTTCCTTACCATTGCGAAATAAAAACACAAATTTATGTTTTAACTAGACATAATCTAGGAAATGTAGATAACATTTAATCATTAAAAATGTAATAAATAATTTTTTATTAATTAAAAAAATCTAAATCCGATTTTAAAGTTTAAATCTGAGTAAATAATTAGAAGTGAAACATATTGAGTTTGTTTTAATTAAATAAGTTGGTAAATTAGTGACATTTAAGTTGTAAAATATTTGAATGTTCAAATTCATAAACTATAATAAATTCGGGAAAAAATATTTTAATTAATATACGCTACAAAAGTTTCCAAAAATGAAGTAGTTTCATAGGCTAATTTTTTATAATTATTCCACGTATATCTGTGTAATATTACTTATGTTAAGGAATAAGGTGTAAACAATAACATTTATGATTAACATATCTGATAATTGGTTTCATAAATATTGTTTTACTTACATTTGAGTTCTTGAATTATCTGGAAAGTATTTTTCTAGCCCTGCATGTTTATTGTTGACACCGAATAGTATGAACAAAACATAATGTTCCCGAGTACTTATCACAAATACTTCCAGTGGTGCGATTCATTTGGTCGCCATTACAGTTTTTTATACTATCATTAACAGTGTGAATACAGGTACTACGGGTACAGAATTTCGCCGCCATGGTATTTTAGGATGCTGCAGTCGAGTTTTATCAGCATTGGCGAGCAAACAATTTATTTACCAGAAAATATAAATATCTTAGTTTTTTCAATTCTTCTTATGGTGTATTTAATAAAAGGCGTATAAGAGACAGGAGAACTGAAAAGGCAAAGAAGAAGCAACAGCCATCCATGTTTAAATATTTTGAATTCAAACCGAATTTTAAGGAATTGCAGTGATGTCACAAAGATGGTTTTTATCTGAAAGAAAGATGCCATCTTCAAGAAATAAATTGTGATAATATATTCCTGAATATCACGATTTTGAACTATTAAATAACATTAAAACCTGGATTAATGAATTTTAATTAGAGCAAAAATTTAAGGTTTTTTCCCGAAATACGTTTATAGTCAAGCAATATTATAGAAATGCAACTGTTAAGATAAATAGTTCGAACATATGGAGTAGAATTATTTCTGTGGCCCTCACCCCATAATAAAGTAAAATGTACAAATTTTAAACATTAAAAAGTTGATATTAACTTTCTCAATTTGTTATAAAGTAAAGTATTAAATAATATAAAGCAATTCTTGAATGTATTTCATTTTTAATTATTTAAAATGTAATCACGATTTTTAATAAACGTACTTAAAAGTGTTTAGTCATTTTTAAAGCTCCTGAAAGTAGAATTATCATTGCAAATGCATTCAGGAAGCAGACAATGAATAAAGTTTGAATTGCATACATTTTGTTTGTCAAATCAAAATTAAATTTTGCATCGTCATGTATTCGTAAAGATGATAATATTGATACTTTTCATAAACGGCATGTAATTAAAGCAAATTTATTTTAGTTCAAATATTTCATAGTTGTCATGAAAAGTTTCTGCTATATTTATTAAAAAGAACTTTTCAATCTGCATCCATACACAGTAATGAAATGTTTTAGCATTATCTGCAGGACTTCAATTTATTTTTGTGGAATGGGTTAATCCTAAGAGTTTTTTATATCTTTTCTCCAAAGAAATTCATCAGTGGTTCTATTAAAACAATATCAATAATGTTGTCCGAATTCATTCATTTGGTAAACTAAATTATTAATCGTGTATATAATGCAAAACTTATTTAGTTACAGGAATACATTATATCAATTTGTGAAATATATTTAAATTCCTTAAGGAAATAATGAGAGTAAATTGTAAAAGATGATTTGGTTACTAATCAAAATTTGTTCAAGCATGAAAATCACACTTATTTTTTTACTATATATTATATGTAATTAATTAGTAGACAGATTAGAATTGTTAATAATTATAAAGGAACCCACTTTATACTTCGTTCGTTTTTCAATAAAGTGTCAAGCTAATTTAATTAACATTACTGTTATAATTTTAGTTATTAAATATTTAATAATTTATGGGCTTAAATAGGCCTATTGTTTATTAAAAATGTTTATTTAATAGAAAAATATCTGGATTAAATAATGCAGTTATATCAAACAAAATGAGCTTTTATTTATCTAACTGGCTTTATTGGGTCAGGCTTAATAAGATGGAAAAAAGTGGTAAATTACATTTCTCCGATCCAATTTAACCGGTTTTAGTAATTTGTTTACTTATCTCTTTCTGGTTTGTATAAAAGTATGACTGTAGATAAAAAACATTGTGTAGACGATTGTTACGTCTACTACTGTGGCCTATCGCATATATTATTTCTCAAGATTATTTTTTTGTCGGTACGCCATAACTTCCTTAATACATCATCAAATTACATGAATGAGGCATCATTTTAAAGCTTTCCTTAACCACTACACGGGAAAAATAGACAAACAGCTTAAAATTCATGTTTTAATAACAAAAATTTATTTAAAAGACTTTTATATTATACTCTGTATGTTCCTAATGAAAGGCGCCATCTACTAACCATCTGTTTAACTAGCATGACAGCTGTTAGTTAGATTGTTTACACTGTAAGATTGTATAGGGAAACTGTTATTTATAAACCAATGTAAATAAATAAACTTAATTAACTGAATTAAATCAACGTGTTAAATCAGGTAAATGTAGGCCTACTCCGAACTTGCGAAATATTCGCACGGGTCAGCTAGTGATTTCCTAGATTTCCCTTACAAGAATTGTTAAACTTTATAGAAAATGTTCTTTTGATAAAGAATTATTTAAATTACCACACTGTATTGATATTACTATACTAAAGTAAACGATTATTATATACATTACCAATACTTTACGTATTGCAATGTACCCTGTCAAGAGAAAGAAGGAGTTTTTGAGATTGTTTTAGGGAAAATAATAGTAACTGAAGCTGTTTGGAAGCTACGATTCCATATTGTGACTATAAATTAAAACTGTTGGATTACAGAAATAATTCAATTTTTGAATTGATATAATTATTTGCTTAAGGGTACCTTTTTATTTCTTCCATTTTTATTTTAGTTGAGACTCCACTCATTCAAGCATTTTTTGACATCTAGGTGAAAAAATGTGTTACTGCTCTAACACAATGGAAAACATGAAGTCTTTATACTCTGCCTGACTACGCTCTTGCTGATGCAGTGTTTGAATTTTCGGATTGCACAAATCACGTGCATAAATGGATCTAATATTTAAGGCCGTACTTACAAACTGAAATAGCTGTACTGTACTTACAGATGTAGCTTCCAAACAGTTTCACCTGCGAGTATTTTCCTTACATCAATCTCAACAACTGAGAGGGTTCATTTTCGGCACCATTGTTGCTTCAGTTTTATAAATTGCAAGTTGTCTAGTCTTCCCAATTAATTTAGGCAGAGTACGTTTTATAAAAGTCCTTTATAATACTTTTTGTGGATTGTAAATCTAAATCCAACCTGTTTGCGTTCAAACGTAAAACTATTATAGTACCTTCGTTAAAATAGTGTGTAATTCTGATACAAGATAGAGTGACTTAGAAGCCAATCTTTCAGCGTTATATTACATAATATTTTTAACAACTCTATTACATCCCCCGAGAAAGACTACAGAAATATAACTAACTCACCCCCCATCACCGAAAATATTACTGCAATTAATTTGTCTAACACTAAGTTTTAATAGTGACCACTGCGACGTACCACACACGTTTGATACGATCACGCAGTTGTGAACGAAATTATATATCATAGCAGTACTTTAGATAAAATGTTTTGCTCATACATACGCTGAAATAATTTGGTTTGGTGCAATTACTAAACATATTACAACTTGGTGGTCTAGTTTATTTATTTGTAAAAAGATTAGTTTTTTAACTATTTTTTGGCGAACTTATCCAAACTGTGGGTATAGGTAGTACCATTTAGGATGGCGCGTGGTTTGCGCAGAAGCAGTAATGCCCTTCTCCCTCCAACACCAGTCTTTGTCGTTTTGTAAGAAAAATACAGTCTGTTTCAAATCCATTTATTAGAGGGCCGCCGAGCAATTTTTAGTATTGGACGCTCTTTCAATTACAAGCTTCTGCACAGTACTAGGATTATTTAAATAGGACAAATTTTATATATTTGTAATCTGCGTGATAGGTTGCAACTAACAGTATAAATATCTTCTAGTTTAGTAAATGTTCGGAATTTATACAATAACAAATACTTCGATTTTTTAAATCGGGACATGAAAAAGTAGTAAAGCGTAAACTTTTTTTATTTTTAGGGTAGAAAGAAACTTCCAGCGGCAAAGTTGTAGAAAATTAGTTGATCTACATATTTTATTTCTAACATTTTTCAGTCAGATGTTTGGTTTGTCCACAAATCGCTTGCAAATAAGCGCAACCAATATTATCAGGTAATAGCCTAATGTAAACATATTGTTTTTTCTTTTTCTTATATCTATAGTTAATTTATAATAATTAACTGAATTGAAGAGCGGGACAGTTAATAATTTAATGTAATGTAAATATATTGTTTTTTTTTATATCTATACTAAATTCATAAGAAACTACTTGAAGAGTTGGAAAGTAAATTATTTAATGTTATGTAAATATATACTATTTTTTTATTTACTTATATCTATAGTAAATTTATAATAAACTACTTTATAAGTTATAAAATAGCCTTTAATTTAAATCGTATTTTAAGCGTGTTTAGTAGATGTTTTATTTAAAATGTCTCGATATCATAAAGTAAATACTGTAAGCCAACATAACTAGGGTTGACTGTACAATGCCCCGCCTAAACTTAGGAGGGGAAGTGTGGTGGGATAGGTACTCTGTCTCACTCGCACTACCCGCCCTACGCGCCATCCTATATGATTTTATCTATATTTCATTAGTTATTTTGGACACAAATGAGTTATGGAAGTTTTATAATTTTTTTTTTTAAATTAACATTATTTTATTGAATTGTCCATCGTTGGATCTAGTTAAATATTAGTTAAACCGAGTAAAAGTTGAACATAATACGTGTTAAACATGCATCTCTAGTTACGTGGTACATTTAAGTATATAATTGGAACAACACTAACTACAAAAATGTACATCTGAAGATTACTACAATGTTATCGAAGTGTAATTAGGGTTTTTTCAATAATTGTGATAGTGAATGTCATTATTATTTCAATTATACATCATTCTGACGAGGCTTGAATTAATCTCATTCTGTTATTACATCTGACATCCTTGTGTACAACTGGTTGCAGAAGCAATTATTACCACAATGGTTGCAAAATCGGCCCATTTAAATTGTAGTTAAACATTGTCGACGATATTGTTTAAGTTTGATAATATTTCATCGTTGTGTACAATTTCGTGTAACTATAATGGAGTTTAAAAACAAAAATAGGAAGAATAGGCCAAAATTATCTTTGCTTCCTACCTAAAATGGAGCTTACAATTAAGAAATAATAATATAGATATTCTTCTAAAATATTGATGATGGATTTTTTAACTATTGCAAACTGCAAACTTTTATTGTAATGCTAAACAAACTGCGACCAAATACTTGTATAATTTAATCCATTTTACTAGAAACAAAAATCCATTTTTTACCATCTACTACCATCTACAAGAATGTTAGTAAGTTCTTAAAAAGGTGTATTATCGGTGTATAATGCCAACGATATTTGAATTCACATTTGTGAATATGCACACTGAGGTAGACCTTCTTATAAATATTACTGGAACGAAAATAGTAAAACCCTGAGAGTCATATCAATAAAAGCACACATAATTTTATAAGATGGAAAACACACCTCAGTCCTGAGTTTTATACGCCTACGTTAAGTACTTTAGTACTCTGCTGGCTATCTGGATTTGATAATTACAAAAGTGATACAATTAATTGTGATACGCGAATATCACACTTACCGTATTTTCAACTGGTGTTTCACCCTTTTTAATTACTGTCCGCTTAAAAACTCTTTTTTATACAGATTAAATGTGAAATGCCTTTTGTTTATAATTTCATGACGCAAAGATTTTCAGGGTGGACGGAAATGTAATAAATCTCTGACTTTGAATATAAAATATTTTTCTCAGAACGGTGATAAATAAACTTAACTGTTGTAATACACAAGGGTCGAGTTATATCCGAAGTTATAAACGAAAGCCTCAAATATTTTAGAAAAATGTGTTATTTATTTCAGTACAAATTATTATTACAACCTAAATTAAAATATTAGTTTGTTTATAAGTTAAACTTTTACGAACTAAATTTATAAACTGAAGTGTAATAAATTAAATTAAAAGTTTTGAGCTGGGTGAGTCAATGTTTGCAAAGTTTTATTTTATTTTCTCATTGTTTTACCAGAACAACATTATACTGAATATACAAAAGTCAGTGTATGTAATTTATGCAACTACAAGGATTCAGTCCTTGTTGCATGAAGTCGAGGTTAATGGACAACATCTGAAAAGGGTTGAAAGCTGTAAATATCTGGGAATTACATATGATTACAACATAAAGTTCATGTGAATAACTTATCAAAAAAACTAAACTACTTAGTTTATGATAGAATAAACTTAGAACACAAAATCTCACAACTAATACGTTTATTAACTCAAACGCGTTTCAACGACAAAGTCGCCATCTTCAGTGATGCACGAGCTACAATAGTCAAACTGTAACTAATCTTATATAGCGTTGCATTGAATGGCTGTTATGTGTAACATATAAGAATTCTGCCACAGGGCAAGCCCTTTGGCGGTTAGTGTGATACATATACATGATTATATTAGTGTTCTTCACTGTTTAAGTATGGGTGTGTGTGTGTGTGTGTAGAGTGTTCTTCATTGTGAGTTGGGTGTATATTTGTGTTTTGATTTAGTGTATTACTTTAGCAGATGCTGGATTAAAGAAGTTGGTCGTAGACGTTTGGTAGGAGGGGGTGCTTCTTCTCTTGAGATTAATCGTAGGTGTAACAGATTTAGAAGATCATTGGAAAGTTGTGAATGTAAGATTGATAATAAATTGTTTAAGTGTAGAAATTTTGAAAGAATTGCGTTTGGTTTCATTTGAAACATACCATGGAGATTGCGATATTTGATGGAGGATGGAGTTCTGGAAGATTTCAATTTTATTTTGATTGGTTTTAGATGTAAGACTGAACCATGCAGGAGCAGCGTATGAAATTATGGGGCAAATATAAAGTAAACCATGAGTTTGGTTGAAATGGATAGAGTGCTAGATGAAGAAATGACAGGATAAAGAGCTGCTCTGGTGCGTTTTGACGATGAAATTCTGGTGAGTGTATGTTTGTTAAAACTAATTTTGCTGTCCAATGTTACCCCTAGGTATTTAACTTGATTGCTCCATTTAATTTGCTTGTCGTAGACTTCAAGCTGGGCTGGCTTTTTAAGTTTAGTTGAAAATAAAATAGCTTCAGTTTTGTCTGTGTTTAATTTAATTCGCCAACTATGAAACCAGGGAAGTAATGCGTTAATTTGTTTTTGTAAGTAAATTTTGGCATAATTTGCATGTTTATGTTGGACGTAAAAAAGTGAGTCATCAGCATAAAGGCTAAGATAAATGTGAGGCTGGAGAGGAATGTCGTTTGTAAAAAGAAGATATAGTAATAGGCCAAGAACTGACCCTTGAGGAACTCCGGAAAGAATTGGCTTGATGGTGGAAGAAGCCCTCTCAGTAGAAATGAAAAATAATCTATTTGTGAGATATGATTTAATTAAGTGAATATAATTATGTTAGTGGGAGATTAGTTTGAAGAAGTTTATAAAGTAAACCATTATGCCAAACTTTGTCAAAAGCTTTTGAAAATGTCAAATAGGACTGCAGCTGTTATAGATTTGGAATTAAAGCCAGAAGATATTTTATCAATTGATTTTGAAACTTGTAGAGTCGTAGAATGTTGGCTGCGGAATCCGAATTGTTCGTTTCGGATTTCAGGAATGATATGGGTTTTTAATTTTGAGAGCAGGATTCGTTCGAAAATCTTTGAAAAGGCAGGCAGAAGAGAGATGGGTCGGTAATTTTCGGGAATGGGATGGTTTTTTGTTCGGTTTTAAAACCTTTATAATTTTGGCGACTTTCCAGGGAGATGGGAAGTGCTGGAGCTCAATGGATTTGTTGAAGATGTAGGTGAGATAGTCGATAGTGGAAAGAGGCATGTTTTTTTATTGAAGTGGCGGTGATGTTGTCAGGGCCTGGAGCTTTTCTATTTTTAAGGCGATCTATGAAACTGATGACATCTGAAGGAGAAGCTGGAATGTAGTCAGGATTACCAATGGGAATGGATAGGCGAAGATTGACATAATTATTAATATTATCAGTGAAAGTTGAATTTAGAGAAGGATTTGGCGAAAATTGCTTTTCCATAGTTTCGGAAAATATACGTGCTTTGTTTTCAGGCAAGTATGATGGTCCATTGGAATCAACAATAAGATGGATTGATTTGTTTTTCCTTAGAAGTGTCTTATGCTTACAGTGCTCCATCCCCCGTATTTATACAGAATTCAAAGGGGCGTGGCTTAAGACTACGTTACATTAGTGGGGCGTTACCAATTGCCTTGCGTTATTATAACAGAACTAGCATAACCATAACTATATAACTAAAAAATACAATACATTATTTTTATATTAATATAGAATTTTGTATTGGTCCTAATTCATTATTTATAATTAGTTTACTATGTTTGTTAATATAAAAAGTTTCCCAAGCTAAGTTAATTGTGTTAAGTTTAGTTACATTTTTCAATAATACAGAGTTTTCTATTTTAAAATGATGGTTACTTATAGTTTGACTATTGTAGTTCGTGCATCACTGAAGATGGCGACTTTGTCGTTGAAACACGTTTGAGTTAATAAACGTATTAGTTTTGAGATTTTGTGTTCTAAGTTTATTTTATCAAGTATATCTTCTCACAAGTCAAGCTCAATATTTATTTATATAAGTAGTTTATGTCTTCTACAGGCTTAAGATGGTTTTATCGGGGAAGCAGTTGTTGCAAATATACCATGGTCTCTTCCACAGAGTGGCAGTGAATGGAATAAGTAGGCTGGGGTGGTCTGATGCTGCGTTTGGTTCTCTGGACAGTTTACAAAATCGTATTTTCAGCATAATGGTAATCGGTGAAAGAGATCCTGATAAATTATTTAAGGGGATTTGCTACTAAAAATTTTCAAAACCCATCAAATAAAAAAATCTCGTTTTATTCATATTTTTATTCTACAGGTCCTAATACACGTGGAAAATGCAATGGAAGTAATTTTTTCTTTACATATATACCAGAAAAACAAAATTTAAACAACGCTGTGAAGGAGAAAATTAGTCCAAATTGCTGCCTGGTTGTATAACAATTATGTTTCAGCCTACCTATATTTTTACATTATTATCAATAACACTCTAGCAAATAACCAGGCATAATATAAAGGATAAACACATAAATAGCTTTATTTACCTAAGCATTTTTCACATGTTTTCACTGTATTCCATATTGAAGTGCATTTTTTCGTTCAAACGCCATTTCCCGAAATGTGAGAATTTCATGTTTTTAGAGACTAGATTCGATATTTCTCAAGAACCACTTGAAGTTCATTCTTCAAATGTTTACCACATACTCTATACATCATTAGCTAAATAATTATTTAGTTTTATGTTTGTAACTTTCATACATCATAAATTAAAAAATAATTTGTAAAACAATAAGTAAACATAAAAAGATGTTTAAAATGTTAAGTTACATTAAAAAAAGATTTGAGGTGTATCGAAATAATTCTACCTAAATTTATAGTTGACTGTATTACCATTAAGAAAAATTAAGAACCAGCAAAATCCATTAAGTGCTTTTTGAGTTATATCACTTCAAAAATGCCTCGGCAAAATCATCGAAATCCCAGTTTTATTTTTTTCCTATGATAAAAGTCAAACATTTTATGTTTTATATTTTGTTTCAGCATACACTACACCAGGAAAAAAAAATTCAAACCCATTTTTACTATTAATACAAAATTTCACCTTTTTCAATAGCAAATCCCCTTAATAGCAGGCAAGTTTTTGTGGTGAATGCAATGGTTGACCCATATGGTAAAACTAAAAGAATTTGTTCTAAATACAATAATTAATATACGCTTTAGATGTATTAGTTTGCCAAGCCATACCATTAACCTGATGATTTTTGTTATGTTTCAGATTGACTCTTACAGTGATTAGGGATATTCCCTAGACGCTGTTACACCTCCCCTGTGAGCAGTTTGGGGAGAGGGGGATGGTTTGGTGTGTAGTGGGTCCGCGCGGCAGCGGTCGAGTCGTACAGTACCTCTCTGGCTAAGAGGTCTGCGTAAGAACATTCCATCCTCTAAAAAAAGGTTTTCCGAGCCACTTTCTTACAGTTGTCCAAAAAAGTTATAACCATTACGACAAAAAGTATTTCAATGAATTGCCACTTAAATGTAAAGATCTAGACTACCACGGTCGACTGAACAACGTTCGAGCCCACTTTGTGGGACGCGAATTCTTTAACTTTGGCCTAATTTGTGTACAGAAACTGTTGCAGAACAAGTTGATACCACCTACTGGAAGTATTTTGCAATCTCTCTTATGAGGCCTAGTTGAACCAACTGGGTGTCGAATATTCAGTTTTCTAAATATTCAGACTAAAATAAAACTTTAACTTTATACTTCCAGTGAGTTTAACTTCAATCAAGCTCAGCGAGAACACAAGCATTTAATTTTAATGATCGATGATCTCTAAGTAGCGAGTACACTGAAACTGACCTTGTAAAATGCTTATTTGTGCTTGTGATAATTTTATAATATATCACAGTGGTAATTCTTAAACTACAATTCATAAAATAATGGGATATTTGAATAATAGGTAATTTTACCAACTAAAAGATTTTTATATTGAAAAAAAATTTACTAATTTATTTAACTTCTTCAAAAACATAAAATAAAATATTCTCTGGTTAAAACCTTTCCAACAAGTACACAATATCAATTACGATTGTTTATAATATTTTCTTAATATTATAAGGCAGAAAAAATTTATTTATTTTAATTGAATTTATTCTGATACTTCAAGAAACGTTTATTAAGCAGTTACTTTTTATATTTAATTTTAATGAATTTAAATTGAGTTTAAAACTATATGAATTTATTTTTAAATTATTTAACAATTTTAATTTAATCTCACATCCTAAATAACCCAGTTTACTCAATAAATTTTATTAATTTACTTAAGGCAAATTTCAACAGGAACTAACGTATTCACGCTTTTTACAGACCTTATTACACTTTTCCTGTCGTCTCGACGCTAGTGATGACGTCAACGGTTGCTTCCCGGTGTCGGGTTACAGGTGAACTGCGTGCTGTTTCTGCTGTCATGTTGAAGGTGTTGTCCTGTTGGGTAAAGTTGTTGGACGCTGGATGTCTTCTTAAAGTTGACAATGTTAATAAGATGTCGCCTGAAGTCCTGGGTTCGGTATTCCCTCGAAGTTTCGATCGCATGTCAGTGAAGTCGCTTGATAGTATCCTGGAGTCCAGTCCTAAAGTTCGTTTGATTACTTTAGTTTACTAGTAGTACTAATTCATGTAGATTTCTTCCAGAATGTCCCAAAAAACGGTCGACTTTGTTGTAACTAAGTTGCCACTGATTTAATGTAATTTGACGTAGTAATTATGCTGACATTCTAATCGTCCAGTCGTAATATCTCTGAGTCACACTTGTAAACTTATTTAAGTTTTACGAAGAAAATACTAAGTCCTGATGCTTGACTTACATATTTTATAAAAAACAAGCGTCGGAGTGACGAGACTACTGTCAACTCAAAAATCAAAGAAGTCCCCGGTTTCCCCGGGTTAGAGTATTTATAGTTACGTTTGCAACTAGATTCGTTGCCAAACTTTACTTTCCTTACACTATGTTTTTTTCTTATTGAAAATTCCTTTTTTTCCAGTATATTTTACTTCTACGTTTTATTCCTAGTTATCCAGTAATTTTTCCTGTATCTCCCAATTATGTTTCACCTTTGTTTTAATTAAATTCACATTTTTCATTGAATATAATTACTACTGAAGTTGGTAGACCTGTCTCCACGCTTCCTATTGGCTAGTGCAACCCGCTGATTCGTTATCTTGCTTCGGCTAATTTTATCATTGTTCTTTTCTTTTCGCTTAAAAATTTTCGCAGATTCATCCGATTTTCTCACTCGTGAACTCTTTGGATTACGTTTGATGTCTTATTTTTTCTCGAACTCGATTCACGGTCGTGCGATGTCTGGTTCGTGAACGTGACTCGCGCGCGTTTTTCCCGCGACTACTCTCGAAAAAGTCCCCTGCTTTCCTCTTTCCACAATTTTCCTTTTCACAAGTTATAGTTTATGTTGGTTTTGCTTACTAGCCGCAGTTTCACTTTAATCTGTTTTGTTTTCTTCTAGTTTTGGTGTTTGGGAGTTTAACGACTTTTTTATGTTTATGAATTTCCCGGAATTTATTTTATATACTGGATTTTTATTACATATCTAATTAGTTAATGACATTTTTTGTTATATTTACTGATTATAAACTTTTATTTAACTTTTTATTTTACCTTAAAGGTGTGAAACTTATCACCCTTTGATATAATTAAATTTCAAAATTTTATTTTAATTTGCTTTACTACTTTTCATTCTGTATAACTTTCTTAAGTTATATTTAAAAAAAACTTGACTCCTTTATATTTTATTAAAGTACAAAGAGTTTTATTTTCTCTCCTTTCTACATTTTTCAAATTTCGTTATTTTACTACTCCACATTTATTTTAGGCCTACTCTTGTTAAGCCTAAACAACCTTTTGTTTTTCAAAGTGGAGGAATTTTGAAATTTTCCCGAAACTTTACATGCTAATAACTTTAATATTACATCATTTTTTGATTAGGTAATCTTACGGCAAACACATACGTGGTTAGCGTACTGCATTTCCCGAAAACACCCCAAATACAACTATTCCCTGATTTCTGGTTTCCTCTAGGAACTGATGATCTATTTTTCTAAGTTGCTGTTCCATTTCGAACAAGTCAGGGTTCAACAGTTCATTCTAGCTTGAATTATCTTGTCAAGCGTACCTTACATACGATGTCAACCCGAGGTAGGCCTAGATAAATCCAGTTTTACAAAATTAATTATAAAACTGAAAATCCAGGAACCACAACGGATTTTTACCGTTGCAAAAAACAAGTAGACAAGTTTTAAAAAGGAAAGTTAAAGACCAAATCAGATACATTGATATTGCGTAATTGCAAGTTAATGGTTCTGTTTTGCCTATTGTTTTTTTGTATAGTGTTATTAGTATTGTTTTTTTAGTGTAATTTTAATTTGTATATTGTTTTTTGGTGAGTGATACCTCACTTTTGTGTTTCTTGTTTGATTAGGACCAACCTATGTATTGGTATTTATTCCTTCTGTAGGTCCTTGTATCATGTTTGTATGCAAGATATTTGGTAATAAATAAATCTTACCTATTGAATACACTGATATATATTTTCGTTAACTGTTGCTTGTAAAACCTATTTAAAACACTAAAATATAACGTCGACATAAACGAGATGATGTTTCAATAATTACGTCGCCGTCATCATCATAAATCTTCATGACCATTTTGGACTATATCTCAAAACAAGATCTAATGTAATTGAAATTTGTTTATATATAAAATTTAAGAATTAAATATCGTTCTTTATTTTTAATTTAATTTCAAATAAGACCTTCACTATTTATTAACGAAGATTTATTAAGATTAGCGAGTCACCAAAACGAACAAAACTAAATAACTCGGCATTTGCATATTTTAAACAGACACTAAAGTCTTGTAGTAAGAGTCGGTTGAATCAAACGTTGATTGATACAAACGTTTTGGATAATATTTAGAAGGTTTATAATATATTTAAACGGATTTCATATTGTTGCCTACTAAGGGAGTTATGATTTTTTTTGCCTTTCAACCCCTATTTTATCCACTAAAAACAAATTACAGTATGTTTTAATCAAAAGATTTTGATAGTATTTAGAAGATTCATAAACATTTCGAACGCACTTCATATTGTGTCTATTAAGAAAATTAAGTACTTTTCGTACTTCATGAGACCTCATTTAGCTCACCATGATATTACACAGAAAATAGGATAATAGAATAACAAGGCTTACAGATACACTGTCTACTGTCAATAATTCTGCATCTTTTATTATGTATCTGTCTTTTGTTTATATAAACGTTTTCTACTTTCAACTCTCAGAATATGTGCAATGCAATAGGTACTTCTTTGCAATTTAAAACAGTAATAAAAGGATTGATTCCAACTATGTAGTAAATTTACTCATACTACCAGGAATGTACAACCACGACTAAAATACATTATAATTTACAAATTACCTTAATGCTTCTTAATGCAGTTGAATTAGTGAAAATTTTACAGTAACGGTTAATAATAACATGTATTATGTACTTTTACATTATTGTCTATAAACATATCACATAAATATAAATAATAAAATAGATTGCATTTATAAAATAATCTATATTTGACTGATTAACAGTGGAAATTTTTCAAATAATTTCCTAACCCTTATTTATCAATTCCTGAAGGCATGGATTGGAATTACACAGAGACGAAGCCATCGGCGATGTTTGGAATGGTTATTGCTAAATTACGACACACCGACTTGGCTTTTCGTCTACTTGGTGGCTAATTGGATTGAAGGAAATTGTCGGGAAACGCACAGAATGCGCCAATGGCAATCACGTTTATTATATGTTATATGCTGTAACCATGTTTTTGCTGATTGGAACTTATCGATGTTGCCGCAGCAGAATAATATTGTACACCAAATAGGTTAATAAAATTGTGGAAATATGTTTCATTGTCTTGGTATCATACATTTATTTCAGCCAACTTCTTTCTCTACTTTAAATAACTTTGAGGACACATACAGCTGTTTGTATCTGCTGTTTGAGTTCATTTTGAAATGTATAAACATGAATTGCAAACAAATATGCACCTTTACTTGTATATGTTAAAAATATATAACATCAAAGTAAGGTACAAAATAAATAACTATTGAGCTTGACTTGTGGGAAAGTAAGTAGATGAAATAAAACCTGAACACACACAACAAATACGTTTACTAACTTCAAACGCGTTTCAACGACAACAGTTTTAGTTTGGTTTAGCACGTGCATCACTGAGGATGGCGACATTGTCGTTGAAACGCGTTTGAGGTTAGTAAACGTAGTGTTCAGGTTTTATTTCAACTCACAAGTCAAGCTCATTAGTTATTTATTTTTAGACCTCCATACTTTCAGAACACAACTTTTGAACTACCCTGCAGATGGCTGAAGACAAGAAATGTAAAAATTTGTTTTGAAAATGCAACAAATATTTTAAATGGGAAAAGGGTTTAGATATACTGTTAAAACAGTTTGTATGGTTTAAATTCTTTTCTTGTAATTGGAATACAAGAGAACTTTCTTGCTTGCAAATTTGCTTTCTAAACATCTACATACAATACAATTGCACATTGTTTAAAACCTGAGGTGGTACAACATGAATAACTGTGAGGGTTAGACTATGGTTGCAGAATCACCCGCAGTCTGATCGATTGGACTTTTCGTCAAATTTATGGTAACAGATTGAAACGATCTCATTGTATATTACATGTTGCAACCCTGATGTAGTTTTAACTGTGTGATGGTAGTCATTTCAAAATAAGATTGCAAACTGGTAAAGCTGATTGATTTTGTATTTTATTTTTGTTTAAAGCCATAAAGTGTGATAAGGAAAAGGGTTAAAAAACATAGACGTGTCTAGTTACCATGTTGTTATTATTAACCTTTTTCTAAGATTTTTATATAATATTCTAAACCATTTTAAATAAAGAAAACACAAATTTTCTTTCATTTGCACTTTTAATATCGTATCATATATTAAATATCTTGTTATTAATATGTTATTCAATTCACCTAACTTTACTTCTGTTATAAATAACTTACTTTTATTCTAAAATTACTAATTGTAATTAAATTTTAAGAAGTGGTTTTAAAAATGAAATTGTAATACATTTCACAAAACTAAATAAAATTTTGAATACCATTTATAGAATTAGAACACAATAAAAAAAATTTAATTTTATACAAATTGTTTAGTCTAATAATGAATCGAAACCAAAGGTAAGTGAAACAGTGTCTACGGACAATTAATTATTATAACAGAGCCCTTTAGTTATTTATGTGGCTCTGGCTTCTCAGTTGATTACTTGTGTTGATACAGGTTAAACTTCTTTGAACGTGACCTAGAAATGGAATTTAATATCGCATTTAGTCTCTTAATATTATTTAATGTATTAATATGACTTGCTGAAAAGCTACACGATCATAGCCTACTTTCTATTATTGTATTATTTATGTTCTATTGCTCAACAGTTGCAGCAGTGGAGAAACCCTCTTTGGTCTTTGTCGCGAATTGTGTAATGAATGTTTTTAACTATAAAACGCGTACTTTTAATGAATTCTAAAAACTTCCAATAATATTCAGTAAAATATTGTATACAGTACCTAGAGTAACCCAACATGTTTTAAACTTTTCGAAGAAGGAAATTTTGTGTTCTAAGTTTTGTATGGGATTCAAAATGTTATCCTTTTTAGCAACTACAACAGGACTTGCTTTTTGGTTTAGACTAAGAAATCTTAAATCACTATTAGAGTTCGTTGAAAAGTCCATTTCAGCCTTAATCTATATCTATACTAATATTTTAAAGAGGTAAAGTTTGTTTTTTTGTTTGTTTGTATGTAGTGGATAATCTCTGGCACTACAGAGCCGCTTGAAAAAATAGTTTTACTAATAAAAAGCTACACTATCCCTGAGTAACATAGGCTATAATTCATTTCGATAAAAACAGTTTTTTATTTCAATATTTGTAAATTTAGTTGGAAATATTCTTAGGTTAGGCCAAGAATTTCTTAGGTTAGGTTAAACCAACACATGTACTTACATTTATTACCATAGCAACCAATTGAATAAAATAACAAATAATATTAATAGCTGTTTGCTCCAATATTTCCATTAACAGCTGATTTCAAAATTTGAAGCAATTATTTTTGTATTTCTAGCTTTTAGGTTAGGATTTTAAAGTGTAGACCTGAGCCTTGCTGGTTCTTTTAACCATTATTATAACTGCTGTTATAAAAATATGAAATAATTTAATTTTACCATTTAATATTATTACCATATTAGTTTTGAGGTTATTATTAATCCTACACCTTTATTATAAATAAAACATAACATATGTTGTTGGAAGGTTCCATTGGGGGTTGGCGTGCGGAGCACCCAGGGGTCTCCCCTCGTAGTAATATAAAGTAAACAATATCTATACAAATCGAAAAATTTACACATATTTTTGGTATTTTCAATTATTACCAATTATGTTTTAAGTAAAGTTATATTGAATACAGATTTTTGTCATTTTGTTTTGCGTTTTATGCAAACTTTCTTTGTTTTGAGAACAAAGTTTAATGTTTGTATCTACTTTGTAAGGAAAGTTTGTTTTTAATAGGAACTACAGATTTTGAAATACAGCATTTTAATGAATTTATCTCACATATACGAATTATTTACGGCTACCGAACTGACCTAACCATTTAGGAGCTGAAATATTCTGCCAATTTTCAAGATTAATGGGCTTGGTCGACTCCAAAAGTGTTAAGAATAGTCAGCTGTTTTAATGACTGCATCGCTGAGTAGAGCACTTGTGCACGTGTCAGAAAGTTAGATCTATGCGTACATAGACGTATATTTTACTATATTATATAAAGACACTTTATTATTTTTTTAAATAATTATTTACTTTTATATAGTATGTGTTTATTTAATCTGTTTATGTCATTCGCATTGTTCGGTTTTAGTAGGCTAGTTCTTTTATTTTATGAACTCTCAGTTTATTATTTTATTTTTTAAATGAGTTAGTTTCAAACTGTCCTCCTGTAAAGGGTTATTTAGATATCCGCGGCAGATGGGCGAAATTGTTTATTCTTATTTCGATTCTGTCTTACTAATGTATTGTATATTATATGAAGATAGTTGAAATAGCAACTACTCTTATAATGACTTTTACATGATGTTGATAAACTCGTTGGTACATATACGCTTTAGGAAGGCCTATAACTAAAAGACAAACTGAAGTAACAAAATTGTATAAATTAAACAATTTTAACACATCGTGGTATTTTAATAATCTAACGTTTTAAAATTTGAATATTGATTAAAGATCTTGTAACTTTTTATGTATAAAATAAGAGGTTAGAAACAAACTGAAGTGGAAGTGGAACAAAACTGTCGGTATGCTTTGAAGCTATAATAATAATAGGATTTAATATTACTTGTTTCGAATATCATTAAACTTGTATTTACAGACGATAAACTCTAACAATCAAGTATCAAGTAGATTTAAGTAAATGTTATTTCTTGATTATGTTTAGAACATA
The DNA here is from genome assembly GCA_018207615.1 of Philaenus spumarius. Lineage (NCBI taxonomy): Eukaryota > Metazoa > Arthropoda > Insecta > Hemiptera > Aphrophoridae > Philaenus > Philaenus spumarius. Next base: position 66,926 of record JAGFPH010002902.1, on the reverse strand, counting down.
GATTTTCTGTAATCACACAAGGAGATTTTATTAAAAATCAGTCTACATTCCTGATTTCTTTTAGAGCCTTGTTACGTGATTAGCTTGAGGAATAATAACTCAACTAATTCTAAAACTTCTTCTAAATCCTGTTTTATATAAGTTTGGAACTTCTTTATGCTCAGGATCTCACCACTATGTGGAAAGAGAGAGAGAGATAGTGGGAGAGGGGGAGAGAGAGAGGGGGAGAGAGGGAGAGAGAGAGAGAGAGAGAGAGAGAGAGAGGGGGAGAGAGAGAGAGAGAGAGAGAAAGAATAAGTGATAGAGAAGTAACACCTCTCTAAAATACCTTGATTTAGCGCAGCAGGTTGTTAGTACCTCAAAACAACTGGTCAATGGCCTCAAAGGTGTAGGGGATTTTCCCAACAGCTGAGAGGGCGAAAGAACCTGGTCAATGGTTTCAAAGGTGGATGAGGATATTTAGAAATATCCCAACAGTGGAGAGAGTGGAAAACCCTAGGGGAGTAAACCATCAAAAAATCTAAGAAATTGCCTATTCATCATGCGTGATAAATCCACGGATACTCTCCATAGGGGTAAGCCTGCAAAGGTGACTCCCCTTGTTGGTTTCGGTCGGGTGAGAGCCCCGGTGGACAGTGAAGGTCGCTCGGAGTGCGAGGGTCACACTATAATTCCGACGAAAGGGTGACTCACTTGGCCCAGATTAGTGCAAAAAGTTTAGGAAAATATAACCAGCTTGAAAAAAGTGATACTTCTGGAAGATGAAAACCCATTTGGGAGAAGTTCATTAATTCGGAGTTCTCCATCATTATCAACCTGAAAGAAATAATGAAACTGATTTATGGAATGCTTGGAAATAAGATACAGCTGAATATTTAGGCATCATCCCTAAATTACAGGAGAATATTGAATTGCTACAAAAAGAGGTAAACATAATGAAAAATTCAAATACACAATCAGAAAACAAAGAATTGCAAAATGTAGAATTCTTTATAGACGAAGAAGAGTTAGCCAATTTTAGACTATGTGGAAGGTTAAATAATTAAGGGACAAAAACAAAAAACGTAAAGCTTCTGTGTCACCTGATGCTACATCAAAACAACTAATGCTAAAGGAAAATTATCAAAGTAACCAGCAATATACCATGCAGGGTGATAAAAAATTAAACTTTGCACCCGTGATACGCCCAATGTTTGTCCTACACTTACATTTTAAATTAGTGTTTTATTTTTAAAAAATATTTGTTTTACAGAGGTTAGTTCCATAATAATAAAAATGTTCAATACATAGACTACATCAGCTGTTACCTTTTCGTACAGTGCGCAAAGTAAACAGCTGGAGTGCGAAAGTGTTACTTTACCACACTCAAGCTGTTTAGCCGTGCGATAAAGTAAAAACAAAGAGGTATAATTAATTACTTTACGCTGAACACATGTAGTTTAGTTTGCGCACTGCTGTGAGTGTGCAAAAATGCACTTTATTAAACAGCTGTAGGAAAAGTATATTCAAAATAATTTAGAAATAAATATCTTTTAAAAAAATCAAACCATACTTATTATTATTCATTAAGAATATTTTTTAAATCGTGATGTAACTTTATTTATTGATTTTATGATGAAAACCCATTTTACATTTTAAATTCTTTTTCAGTTTTGACAAAAAAATTTGTTACTGATAACATTTTATATTTGTTCTAATTTGGCCTTTTACGCAACTTGTCAGATTGCGTTGTCCTTTCGAAGGTATCGAAACTCAAAAGTACTCAAAGTTACCGTACCGATCTTAAAAACATTAAGGCGAAATTAAGAACAGATCGGCTAACAGTAGAACTTGAATTGAACTTAAAATGGACGAAGTTTACATTGTAGGATAGGTTTTGCTAGTTCAGTTAAATTATTGACAACATTGACAGTGGAGTTGTCGGTTGTGCTGTCTTTTGTGGCAGACAATATACTTGCTATTGTATTTGAGCCACAAAGCAATTGATAGTTGTAGAATATAATTTAAATACTTAACAACTATTAGAGTAACTATACACTTTGTATGCATTTGTTTTAAGACAATATTTTTAACTGAGGACGATACCATACTGTGTCGATGCTCGTTGTAAGTGATAATTGATGCTTGATAGACAAATCTCATAATAACATCTCTATCAGCTGTGATCATAATGAAATCAAATGTGTTTCTCTAGTTGCAATGCCCAAGTGAGACAATGCGAGTGTGCCATCCGGAAATTAAGAAAACAATTTTAAGATAGTTTTATGAAAAATAGGAAAAGATTTTCGGTTTAAAAAATGTTTGGGTCTTTTTAAGAAGAGGGCCACCACTAATAAATTTTTCCCTACACAAGTAGGTTATTTACAAATGAGTTAGGTGTATGACGGAGATGTATATCGACGAAAATATCCACAATGTGACTACGGAATTTCAGGTTTGATGATCAAGCGTTATCTTATCAACCGTTCGTTATCTTATCGAGCACCGTTAGCTGTTATTGCATAGTGAGCGAAAGTACTGTGAATAAAGACTATAAGTTAGAACTTTAGGCTATTTTTTTAATGCTTGTATAGGCTTTATTCACAGTATGTTTACATTAGTGGTGGCCTCTTCTTAAAAAGACA
>JAGFPH010002902.1:49952-64202 GCA_018207615.1 Philaenus spumarius | reverse complement strand
AAATGTTTTATGTAAAGCAACTCTTCATGTAAATATATTTATTTACATACAATCTATGGTATTCTACAATTAAATTTGTTTTCCTAAATTTTATTATTTTAAGCATAATTTAATATTTGAATTTAATATTTAAAACTAAATTTATTTACCGAGCTTTCAACTTATATATCTTCTTGAGAATAATTAAAAGTTTACTCGTCCTTTTGAAGTTAAAAATCCAAGTTGAATGCAGAGAAAGATTAATTTTACAATACAAAAACTTCCTACTTCCCTTTGAAGGACAAAACATCTCATTAACTTGAAGAGGCTATAAGTATGATGTCGAGCCTTCAAGAACTGCGGTAAAAGAAAACTGTTTTATTTAGAAAACATAAATCGGTCTTATAGTTTGAATAAGAACAAAAGACAAAATGATTTGAATCAGTATAAGTACATTTAACTTTTTTGGTCATTTTCTCTATCTGAATATTCAGTCGAACAATATTAATGGCGGGAGGTGTATGATACATGTAGGCTAAAATAATATTTAGTCATTAATTTGAAACAAAATATTAAGTTGGAAATGTTGTCAATTTCATAAAACATTTGACAGTCTTTTGGAAAATATAAAAATGTTTTTTCCCTTATTTTATTGAATGTAGGTATACCGTAGCTATAAACATGTACGTAAACATTGAAAACATAGAACTCTAAATAGGTACTACTTTAAGAAAAACGAAGTAAAAACTTGAAATTATTCTCATCTTTAATATAAAGTAATGAACTTGATTAATAGATTAATACCACACAATATTCTGCTTTTATTAAATTTGTCTGTGTTGTTTGTGTTTATTTTAGGTGATGATAAGTAGGCAAGTCATATAACTCATAGGCATGACCTTCTGTCAAAACCAAACAATAAGTCCCTTAGCGCCTGGCCAAACAAAATATTCTTCGTGCGCATCAGCGAGGAGAAAGAATTTACAATAAAAATAGTAAGCATCACACCTACCAGATCGAGGACCTCGTTTGGTGTAAGACACACCACCTTAATTCCAAAGTAAACAAAAGGGCAGAAAACTCATGCCGACTTGGGCTGGACCTTTTGAGATTTTGGACTTTCTGACTCCGAGTAACTGTTGCTTTATCTTTACCCAAAAGCAACCAGTTTCTAAAGAAAGCACATGTGGAGCAGCTCAAACCTCACCTTTTCCCTCTAAAGTAACGAGTACTTCTGATCTTTCTCGTCCTGCTTGATTATTGTCTGACACACATTTTTGGTTTCGTTATCTTAATCTACGCCAAGCTATGCACATCCAAACCGCATTTCCTCTAAACCTGTCATCCTAGTCTCTTGTCAGATAATGCGTTTGCTTTTTTATAATTGCTTTTGGGAGGTTAAGAGTAATTTCTTCGTCTTTATTTGATGGATGCTATTTTCTCCCGTTCTTGTCTCTAGGAACCCACAGACTGATCACCTATGTCGAATCCATTTAAATATTTTGTACTTGGACACTTTTGTACATCGCACAACCGGCCGTTGTGATCGATGTGACGACAGAACTGAAAGCGTCATGAACTCTACTGCATCTTCGTCAAATTCATCTTCGGATGAGGACACAACGAGTCCATATTCTAGGTTTAGTTATTTGTTCTCCATTTATGTGTTTGTTTATTTTGGTGTTAGTATGTTGACCGGTTCGTCGGGATCATTTATTTTCTCTTTTCATTCTTGCATGCATGTGTAATGTGTATTCTAGGTTACTGACCCTAACCTTATGTGTTTTTTGGGTTAATTATTTTCTGAAATTGAAATCATCAAACCTAAATAGAATTTTGTTCCTTGGAGGTCTATCATGCAAATTTTTACCTTAACAGAATCATTTGGTAACCATTTTTTAGATACAAAAATCAGCCCGACTCCAACTTTAGAGGGGAGAGATACGAAACCAATGAATACTTAAATGTAAAGAAGCGCAGGTCTTTCTAACTTGAAGTTGTAGTACAGCAATGAACCGCGACGCAGCGCCAGCAAAAATTTTGTGCATGGTCAAGAGCGAGAGAGTCCGACATATTAAGTGTCGCTCTCGCTTTGTCTGGTCGCCCCTCACAGAGAGAGAGGGGAAGAAAGCACTGTACCTCGCGATCTCTCGCAAGGCGTATTAAAGAAGGTGTGTGCATGCGCAGCTTCTCCCTCCACTCTAGCCTACCCGTGACGTAGAGTGCTACACAGTCGGAGCTCCAGTCTAGACTCCTTCGGCATATTTACCGCCAAGACCTGCACGACCTTCAAGCTCTTTTGACGTCATATTATGTTATTAATTATAGGCAACATAGTGTATTATTGTAATAAATTTCTTATAATTAATAACCATTGATTATAATGCATTTTTGTGCCATGTTTGGCTTCGGTAACTCAAACAAAAAAGACAGCTTTTTACGAGTAAGGTTTCATCGGTTCCCAAGAAATGTTGATCTACGAAATAAAAAGCTACACTATCCCTGATTAACGTAGGCTATAATTAATGTTAATAAAAACATTTTGTATTTCAATATTTGTAAATTTAGTCGGAAAAAATCTTAGGTTAGACCCAGAATGATGAACCAACACATGTATTTACATTCAATACCACAGCGACCAATTTAATAAAATGACTGTTTGCTCCAATATTTCCATTAACAGCTGATTTCATACTTTGAAGCAATTATTTGTATTTTAAACTTTTAGGTTAGGTTTTTATTAAAGTATAGACCTGAGCCTTGCTGGTTCTCTTAACCTTTATTATAACTGCTGTTATAAAATATACGAAAAATTTGATTTGAACATTTAACATTATTTACCATCTTAGCTTTGGGGTTATTATGAATCCTAAACAACTATTATAAAGAAAACATAAAATGATTATGTTTTAGAAGGTTCCAACGAGGTTGGCTTGCGGAGCACGCAGGGGTTTCCCCTATTTTTGTATATGTTGGATTTATAACTAAAAAATTGTGTAGTATTTTTCTAAAACCCTTACTTTTGAAACTTTGGTTTACCAATCTGTTTTTTTTCTTTTGAAGCGCAAAAATAGTTAGAGAAATTTGTTTAAATATTTTGTTTACATGGCAATGTTCTCCATACTTTCCTGAACAATAAAATGTATAATAGTATACACTTTACTTGAATAGGATACATTCTAAGTGATAATGACAAGTGTACAAGCAGTAAAAAAGTGCCTGACGCTTAGACAGTTAAAACATATATTTTTAGAGTATTAACATTGTTTTATGTTTGAAGTGGACAGAATTTAAGCCGTAACTGAAATGCTGATGTATGCTATTAAACAATTTTAAAGAGTAACAAAAATAAAATATTGGTGGTACAAATTATTTTATTTATTTGATGTATAACTCTTTTAAAAAATATATATATACATATAGCCCTGAAATATGCTAGGATACAATTACAGTTTAAAAAAATAATTACGAAATTATTTTATTACAGTAAAAAAAATATATTTATTAGTAGTCAAATTTACGATAAATAAGTAATCCTGTGACTAAATTTTGACATAAATAATCTAGGGTTAATACTGAAATAAAACTCAATGTTGTATTCACCACGACCTTTTATTTATCACCTAGACTAGGCTACTATTTTTTTAATCATTTCATTGATAATTAGTTTATATTGATTTTGATTTATTATTTATCCTTGGGTAGGCTAACTAAACAATTACAATTTTAGATAATTTCAATTTTTGAAAAGTAAATTTAATAGCCTACTAGTAATAGTATTCCTAGTAAACATAAAAAAACCAATAAATTTAAAAAATCATTATCTTATAGATGGTAAAAGGTTTTACCCTATAGAGCTACTTAAATTTGTCAACTCTTTAAAAATTCATATTTATACATTAAACAAAATTTACCTGTTCACAACAATGTGAATAATAAATAACGAAGAGAAATGAGAACTAATAACAAATTAGATTAGCGTACATTCAATCGCCACAAGAAGATGGTAACTATGGTTTTGATTACAATCTTATTATGTAGGACAGCTATAACTTTCATAAAAAAAACTGATGTCAGTATTTACTACATTTTATTCTCTACATTTCTATGTCTTTGAATGCCTCCCGAAAGTAATAGTAAAAAACTTCCTCACTTAGGGTAGTTTTTATGTTATTCAAACCCGTATATTAGATTTAGGCTTGTTTCAAAATTATACGCCTAGAAATATTTGACCATGGACATAGATCATTTTAATGCTCACTTTATTACCTTTCCATCGATACCAAAAACATAATTTTTAGACAACCATAAAGTATTTAATTCGCAGTTTGAGCAAAAGCTGACAATTGCGCTCGGAACTGCTGGTTCAGTGTGTAGCACGTGACGTTAAAGGCCGGACGAGTTCACGCTCCGCGATGCACACACCTTCTTTAATACGCCTTAGATCTCTCGCATTTCACTGTGAGTTAAATGGTTTGCCAGCGCTTCCTCGCAGTCCATTGCTGTACTACAACTTCAAGTTATAAAAATCTATTAGAATTTAGTACACAGGACCTCCGCTTCTTAACTTTTAAGTATTCATTGACGAAACGTTCTACTGACTACAGCAATCACAATCTTGAAACAGTAACACCTTTCGCCACCAGCGGCAGCATCTGTCAAGGCTAAGTTAAACTAAGCAGTACAATTATCATTCACCCGGTATAGTTTCATATTAGAGACCAGCTGTTTGAGAATATTATAGAAACGCATTTAAATGCGAAGGGGTTTTTGACTAACAAACTTTTACAAGTTTTATATGCGTAACTAAAACCTCGTGTGTCCGAGGCTCTCCATGTTTCTAACACTTGCTTCGTAAATTTATGCTGCAAAAACTCTTATGAATGAAAACTTTCTCTGCAAACCTTCTAGGGTGCTGGTAAAACCACGAGCAACAACATGCACGAGTCACATAGAAAAATGTCTCTAACACTGTGGCGCGACCCCCGTCTAGTTCACCCCTGGGGCTCCCTGACGATGGTGCGACTCCCTTTTGGGCTGTGCCTTCGGTCCTCTTGCGGACGTAAGGGCGTTGTCAGGATGGATCGTGGGTGAGAAGGTTCTTCAATAAGGTGACCAAAGACTGTTTCACTTCAAAGCGTTTATTTAAAGTAAAACAATCTATTCCTCTGTTGGTCCGGATTTATAACTAAACTGAACTAATTTAAAGGCAAGCAAGTCTACATGATGTGATCTGGAGTCTTCTGAAGACGACCATCGTTACTAACAGACTGATTTAGGCTTGAACATTTAGCTTCAAGTTGGCTCCCCCCTCCTTTAACTATAAACTGTGATGTCAACTATTGTAAGAATGCAAGTTATTATTTAGCACAACCACTATCAACATAGATCCAGTGGTCACTGTCATATAAGTTGGTGGGTATCACAACACTACCTTAGGGAAACAAACTCACTTTTATTTAGCTTAGAGCAGAGTTATGTTTGCGAACAGTGACAGTGATTTAAATTTTCACTATTTTAAAATAATAAAAGAAATTTATAATCTATTCAATTAGTTTATTTTATTTAAATTTATAATCGTTTATTTTGGATGGGGTTGCAAGCATTATTTCGGCTTAGACATTTTACATAATTTGTTTTAACTCATATGGTTTTGTATTTTTAGTTGTCCAACGATCTTTAAATTTTCACTTTACCTTTTTCTAATTTCATCTAACATTTAAACTTAATGTAACTTTAATGTGATGTAATATTGATGTTTTTGTGAATTTCAATACGTATAACAAATTTAATAGTTTAACCTTTTCAAAAAATAAAACTTAATGAAAACATAATAATGAGTTTTTATCATGAAAATTTTGTGAGTCATTGCTGGGGTAAAACCTAATGCATTTTGGTATAGATATATGTAAATATATTTTATGTTCTTGTGCCTTTTATTGTAAGTGTACAGTTTTAGAGGGTAACCTAATTATCAAGGTCAACGTTCATTTAAATTTTATTCTTTTAGAGGCACTTTCGCAACGTGTCCTCCGATTTGCGTATCGATCCATTTCGGCCTTTGTTATCAATGCCACTGGATTGCCACGGCGTAACAGTGATAAAATATTTAAGCCCCTTAATACGTTCGAAATTGTCATTGTCAATAAGACGATTACAAATTTTCAGATCACAAAGTACAGGCGAGGCGACTCAACACATAACTACAGAAATGAATACGAACGTTCGATATAAAGTAAAAACAAAACAATGTTAGTAAATTATTAATCACTTCTACAATAAATTTGAACTAGCTGACCCATGCGAAGCATTCGCATTCTAACTTACTTAAATCCCACTTAATTAAAGTACACACCGTATAGCTGGGTATTGTTATCATCAGTGTTGCTAACGACAGGAAAATATCCCTACAACTTCCTTGATCTTACATCACTGTTACATTCGGATTCTTTATTTTTTTTTGTATTTTTTCGTATAATTGTATTTTGTATATTTTTCCGGTGTAGCGGTTAAGGAAAGCTTTAAAATGATGCCTCATTCATGTAATTTTATGATGTATTAAGGAATTTATGGCGTACCGACAAAAAAATGGCCTTGAGAAATAATATATGTGATAATTGAAAAATCTGTTACCGATAGTTTATTACATAAAGTCACTTCTCAAAAGTTTATGAGCATTATATTTTGTTAGAAATGATAAGACAAAACGAATTCCTATACAAATATATTATTAAAGCAAACAAAATATTAATGCAAGTAATTGTGCTATATTTTCGCAAATAAAATAAACTATTTTTTTTGGAAATGTCTAAAATTGTATTTTGTTTTATTTTATTACTACTAAAGTAAAAAAAGTTTAATGTTGTTCTTAGTGTGCTACAAAATCCTTTTTGAAGTCTTAAAACAAATTTCAAATAGCTTTAGTTTTTAATAAGTATAATATAGATTCTACACATTTTATAAAAGAGTTTGCTTGAAATGTTCAATAGATTGGACAGAAAGAAGAGATAGTAATCTAATTGACGCTATAGTAAATAGTTTTTCTTTGCAGAGCTGATATTTTCTCTTAAATAAAAGTTCTTTAATATTTTCTTCATTCAAAGTTTTATCTTTCACTTGGGACCAATTTAATTCATGTAATTTTTTACGTAGTGGTATTGAGACTTTAAGAAATTCAAACATTTTAGAATATAATAAAAATTTATAACTAGGCACTAGTATTTTGAAAATAATATATTTAGTAAATACATTTAAATTTCTCTGTGGTTTTTAGGCTAAAAACACAGCAGGACTATCATCGCCAGAAATAAATGTTCCCTAACTAGACAATAATTTTTCTTGGTCTTACCCTGATTCAAACTGGAGATCTTAAGCTTTCGTGACAGGTAGCTTACTTTAACCTCTCAGGAGTATTGTTTATATAATACTAGCTGGTCCGATCCGTCTTTGCAAGGATAGACAAATCAAAGTTAAATGTATATTAAACAAAAATATATATATCAGTAAATATATTACACTGTGTATTTCTTATGGTGATTTTTAGTAATTTGGGCCACCTCAAACCCCTCTTAAAATTTCGAACTTTTTGAAAACCTTTCTTAGCGAGCATCTAGGGCCCTAGAGGGAGCTACATTCCAAATTTCATTCCAATCCGTTCGTGAGATTTCGTGATGAGTGAGTCAGTGAGTGATATTTGAATTTTATATATATATATAGATTATGTTTCATTTTTATTTACTTATTTATTCATAAGTACTACAATGTTAATCTACTACAATGTTAATTAGAAGTAATTTTACATTATTGCTATGCAGTTACATCGCTATTATTAAAAAATATCTAGATTTATTGCATTTTACAAGTACTCATACGACATAATTTAAAAAAGGAAAAGGTATAGGTTCCACGATATTTTGACGTCATTGATCGACAGTGTAATATCTTCATGCTCTGGAATGTATAAATTATTAGGGGTATAGGCCTACAGTGATGTTTCGCTATACATTATTCTCTCTTTCACGATGGATTGCCTTCATAAATCGAACTGGCATAGAATCTAGAAAGTAATACTGAAAGGGGAACCCTGATAAATAATAATCCCTTTAAAATAAACCTAATGTACCAGATTTGTAAACTCCTACCAGGTATGTCCAAGATAACATCTTGAAACACGACATCTTGACTAATTGAATGTCTATTTAATCAAACCCACTTCAATTCTGTTTGAAAAATTCAACAAGAATATTATAGAATTCCTGATGGAGGGATGAAACTGAAAATATCAACTTTCAAAATAGCGAATAAAATAATGGCCACATCTGGGTGACCCCTCGTTGTTACCGTCTCTTTTTCTTATGAAAAATATATTATCTGACTTATGGAATTAAACTTATTTATTAGTTGATATATTTCAGTATACTTCTAAGTCCATTGGGACGCGTTCAGAATAAATTAAAACGTCCCAATGGACGTGGAAGTTTACGTGACAAGTGTGAGTTTCATAATTTATTATGTGTTTCTAGTAAATTGTACAGTGTTTGATAATGCACCGAGTAGCGAAGCAGCTGTAACACGGTGTAACGTGGACGATGATGCCTTAACGACGGTATCAGTTAGCTAATAACTTTAAAAGTAACATTAATCATATTATTTATATTATTTAAACTACTGATATTTTTTTTTACAGTATTATATATTTTGTTTAAACATTTGATCTTGGTGATATGTATTTAGTGCTGTTATCATGTAATGCTTACTTTTATTAATTATGATGTTATAATATATTATTTAGTGATTGGTTATTTAATGAGTAACTGCAGTTTTGTAGAAATACTAAAACAAATATCAAACTGTTATAGGCCTGTACTCTCCACAGTACTTTGACTAAGATATTTTGGTGGAATCATGTTTACTATTAGTTTAAATGCATATTCACATATTTAATATACTTTTTTTGAAAATTGTATTCATTATATTTATAATTTATTCTCTCAGTTTCGTTTAAACAAGCCATCACTTAATGATTTAAAAGACAGTCACTACTTGATTAGTGTATCTTTAATAAAAAAGGATGTCACCTAATACAAAATTTCACTAATAACTTCATGTTAACATTAAATTCAGCTTCAAACAGTACAGTAAAATCATCTGTTTCATTGTTGAAATTGGCAGTTGTTACGTTTTATACATGGAAATTAAGGACTAGTACAAACAATTTAAACTTTCTTGTTTATTTATTGCAATCTTCCTGTGATATTTATTATTATTTTTGAGCAGTATTGTTAAAATTTATGTAAACTAAATTAATATTTTGTGATTTGATTGTTTCATAATGTTTAATTTCATTCAAAATTAAAATTTAAGAGGTAAGAAGTTTAATTTAACCTACTTTATTTCATTTTTACATTAAATGATATGACCAATGCAAATACATGCAAATATCTTTAGAAGGGTTTGTGATATGATTTGCGGTTTTAAAATTGGTTTTGTCTTAAATTTAAGTTCCTATAGAAAAGTTACATTAAAAATGGCGAATCCAAGATGGAGGACCATATTTTTTACATCTTAATAAAATAGTATTTTTACATAGTTTTGTACGAGTGGTTTCTCAATCACATCTACCTTCAAATTTTTCTTTACACTAAATATTTAGCCGTGCTAAGACTTTTCACCCTCTCTGTACCGCATATAAAATGACGAAACAAAAGTGGTTGGATAGAATTGAAACTAGGCTACCTACAGAGTGTAATACAATTCAGGACTAAATATACAGTAATTATAGTACTTACGTCCGTCTTGTGACTTAATGTAACTTAATAAAGTTACGCGATTCGGAAACTATGTTCCATCTTCAGAATATTCACCCGTGAGAGTTCGTCAATACATTAAGATACTAAAACACACGCACATACATATAAATTACAAACATGAACAAAAACTACAGTACTGTAGTTCTCGGACTACTGATACGCGATGTCTTGTCTAGTGTTGTCCAATGCCTTATCTCTTAACGTCATCGCAGTGTCATACAATAAGTTAGAACGGAAATTAAGTTTATCATTTCTGTTTTCTTTAAAAGCTTTATAAATTTCGTATTCTTCCACAGCGTCCATATATCTGCCCTTACTACATATGTGTAAAGCAGTGGTCTTCAACCTTTTATTATTTAAGGGCCAAATTATTGTCATGGAGGACTTGGAGGGCCGCATTGATTAAGCGTGTATATACATATACATATATACATATATATATGTATGTGTGTGAATTTTTTCTCAGGTTAAAATAATTGACATGAATTTGTTATAATATTTTATATTTGTTTATAACTGTATTAAACATCAATATTGAAAACAATATAGGTCTACTTGACATATATTTAAACATGTTATAAAACTCAAAATTAAACTGAAAACATCAAATTTGTGACTTTTGTAGTTTAGTGAGAAATTTGACATTGTTTATCTTTTACTAATCTGTCAACATTAGCTTTCATGTCAGATGTGGCAATTCGAAGAGAGTTCTCTAAATGAGTGTCAGAGATACGGTTTCTCAGTTTCGATTTTACGTTCTTCATTCTTGAAAATAGCTGCTCACAGATGTAAGTGCTGCCAAAAAGAGATGCTGTGGCCAGAGCATGAGATCTGATTGCTGGAAATCGATCACCTTCAACATACAATGAGTAAAACTCCAGAAGTCCAAAGTTTTTAAATTTCTCCTGTAAATCGCTATTGCACTGAAAGTCAATAAGTTCCATTTGTATATTTCCGGAATAGTCTTCCACATTAACACTGAAAGGAGCACAAAAAAGCTTCATCATAGTTTTATTTTGCTTGAAGTCTAAAAACCTGTTGCTAAAATCTTGCTGTAACATGGAGAGTGCTTCGCTGTACTTTTCTTTGTTTTGAACTTCACATTGTGACAGTGTTGGAAAATGTGTGAAGTCGCCTTGTTGTACTTGATTCTTCCACAAACTAAGTTTCCTCTCAAACGCCTCAACTTGATCAAAGAGATTGTGTATCATAGCATTCTTCCCTTGTAGCCTAATATTCAAGTCATTGAGATGTATTGAAATATCAGTTTGGTACCCAAAACCATCCTTCCAACTGTGATCTTTGAAGTAGTGAACTGCCTTCCCTTTACTCTCCATGAACATGCAGATTTCTTCTTTCAAATCAAAAACCCTTTTTAAAAACTTTCCTCGACTGAGCCAACGAATCTCTGTGTAATAAATTACATCACCATACTCTGCATTCATTTCACTAAGGAAGGTTTTGAATTCCCTGTGGTTCAGTCCTTGTGATCTGATAAAATTCACGATTTTAGTCACATCTTTGAAACAAACACTTTTTGCACACAAATTTTCTTGATGGATAATGCAATGATATTGTATGAACTTTTCATTTTCACTTGCATCTTTTCTAATCAGAGCTACAACACCTTAATTTTTTCCCGTCATTGCTGGGGCCCCATCAGTTACAACACCGCTCAAGTTATCGAGATTTAGGCCAAACCGGTTTAAAGTTGAAGTCAAAGCCTTGTAAATATCAGTGCCTTTAGTAGTGCCCTTTATTGGAAATAGTGCTGCCATTTCCTCAGTAATAGAGAAATTTTGATCGATTCCTCTAATAAAAATGGCTAACTGAGCTGTGTCTGTAACATCAGTACTTTCATCAAGTGCTACTGAATAAAAAACAAACTTTGAAGCACGGTCTTTAAGTGAGATTTCAATATCCTGAGATAGCTCCTCAATTCTTCTGGCAACTGTGACCCCAGATAAACTAACCTTTGAAAACAAATGTTTTTGTGTTGGGCATAGGATTTCAGCTGCCGATTCCATACACTGCTTTACAAACTCACCGTCTGTGAATGGCTTTGATTGCTTAGCAATTTGTTCAGAAATGATATAGCTAACTTTAACACTTGATTCACTTTCGGCGTTTTGCCGAGTAAACGTAAATTGTTGATTCTCAAGTTTTTTCCTTAAATCTCGCACCTTATCCAATCTAAACTGACCTTGTACTGCGTCCATCTTGAAAGCGTGCTTTGTGTCATAAGGCCGCTTTAAATTGTACTCTTTCATTACGGAGACAGACTCATTACAAACCAAACAAACTGGTTTGTTTTTTATATTTACAAAAAAAAGTATAGATCAGTCTACTTTTCTTGAAACACTCGGCACTCATCGGTAATCTTCCGTTTCTTACTACACGAAGCCATTATTCACTAAACTTAAACTAACATTCACTTGCGGGCAGGCAATAGAAATAGGTGAAACAGGCTGAGACAATGACACTGGCGTGGGTTGCGATGCTACGAGTGACCTTGAGCATCAGAGCTGCCACTTAACGAAAATTCCCTACTACGGCCGAAGCAATTGGCCAACTTCAGTGCTGCAATGTTTTCCTATTTGTTTGGAAACAAAATCGTTCGGCGGGCCACAAAAATATACACGGTGGGCCGCAAGCGGCCCACGGGCCGCGGGTTGAAGACCACTGGTGTAAAGGATGGAAATTAACGTCAAAACTGTTGAATATGTGATTATTTTTAAGTGGCGTGCATAAGTAGACTTTAAGTTATACATATTGCTGGTCGGAAGGGGCTCTTTGAATCCAGTTTAAAAATTTCTGCGTGTTTGTCCTATATATTGACTGTTGCAATAACTTCAAGATATTCTATAAACACCTGTTAAAGTTTCAACAGTTGTAGGTGTCTTTGGACGCAGTATATTATTTATATTGTGTTTTGTTTTAAAAGCTAATGTTATATTCAACTTGTTGAAGATGTTATTTATAATTTCTGGGAAAAGGCTTCCGTATTCCATAGAATTCTCACGGGTGAATATTCTGAAGATGGAACATAGTTTTCAAAACGCGTAACTTTATTAAGTTACAGTAAGTCACAAGACGGACGTAAGTACCATAATATTATATTATCTATGTGACTTGGATACTTATACTCAAAAATGAGTTTAAATAACCTTAAATATACAGGTGTCCAACAAATCAGTAGACCTAATAATTTAAAGCGGGTTTAGTTGCAAAAATTGTATTATTGTTTCATATACTTTAAAATACATACATTTTAGAAAATATTTTTCTTTATATTACGAATTAGGGAATATTAATGTCACTTCTAGGATTTCTGGGAATTAGAACTCCACCACTCAGTGAGAAGAAGCTTTTAACATATTTCAAGCAAGTAGTATGTACCAGTTATCCCTTTGATCTTATTTGGGAATCCCTAGTCAGCGTGTTTTTGCACCGACTTACTAAATTAATGGAAGTCGTGACTGGAACTGTCGATGCAAAATGGACGATACCCACATACCCAGAGCAATTAATTGTTCATCAACCCTAATTGAACCGATTGCCTTAAGCCGTACCCTGCAAATCCGATTCTGCCAGCTTTTAACAAGCGCTTAATTAATTTATATAAATCTTAACTATTACACTTTAGCCTAATCTAAATCACTAGTCACCATTGGTACACGATAGGGTTCCAACCGAAACGAAATTATTACCGCTTATTATTCATTACGAGTGCGCGATTTGTTATAATATCAACTTACGCGATTACCGATTATAATATAATTTAATAGGGTTGCTTATGGCATATTCATAACGAATTACAGTGAGTGTAGAACTTGTCACCGACGGACGTTGGACCTGCAGCTCTCGTCTAGTTTGTTGGTCGCCGGCTAGCACTACACTGATTTCTAATTGTAGGTCAAACTACAAGGTCGGTTCGGACGCGCATGCGCGCAACTAGTCTAGCTTTAGGCAACAAGAGTTACGGTAACTCGTTGTAGTCTCCCCCCCTTGCGAGAAAAAAAAAAAAAAAAAAATTTTTTTTTAATTTTAGGTGAGGTATTGGGGTTTTGAGGATGGTAGGTTGTGGCAGATTTAATAGACAATTGAAATATCTGCAAATATACAAAAAATAGACGCCCTAATCGCGACCAGACTATAATTTGAGGATATTATATTGATTCTACTGGTTTTTAAACTAGGGAGGCATAACGAATGCTGTATTCTCCCTGGCACTTGCTTTTTTAATGTTTTACGGTACGTTGATAATTTAATTATGATAAGGTATGGATTCTTATAATATGGTTAAGGTTTTGGTGTTTGGTAAATAGTTTAGGTTAATTCTGTTATTTTCGTGGTGATGATAAATTTTGATATGGCCCATGCCTTTGATTTTTATATCCCTTTTTTATGTGGTTTTTTTTTTTTTTTTTTTTTTTTTTTTTTTTTTTTTTTTTTTTTTTTG